>JAMQCK010000943.1:0-13667 GCA_024196135.1 Pleurotus ostreatus/Saccharomyces cerevisiae fusant | reverse complement strand
TAAAATCATGGGATCAGAGAGCTGATTTCGTGGCTACCAACAGCAGATCGCCTCCACGCGACGTCCTCGCCTCGAACGCAATTGAAACATCAGCGAGTCGCCTGATATCACACCCCGCTTCCCCGCCGCCGCCAGCGGCCATCGTCTCGACAACGACTGCCGCCAGGCCGCCTCGCGCCTTTTCGTTCCCCTCGCCTGCCCGCCCCTTCAGCGGGATACCACGGGCCGCCACGAACGACACGAGGCAGCACGCAAACTTCTTCTGCGTCGGCTTCATTATGCGGCTCCAGGAACCCGTATTCCGCCGCAGCAGATTTCATTGAGTACTCCGGGACTGGATCGGGCGCTCCCTACTCAGGCTCGCACGTCGACAACGCCGGCTGCTTTCCTCCAGTGCCGCCGCCCTCCGCCAACGCTCTCGCCTCCCCCTCCGCGATAACAGTGCTCCGCGTGTCGATTCTAGGGTGGCCGCCTTGTCACCTGCGGCCCGCAAGGCCAAGATGAATAGGAAGAAGGATCGAGATGGAGCTTGCGAAGGCAGGCGCTTCATCGATCTCAACCCACGGAAGACAGGCTAATAATTGGGCAACATGTCGTCGGAGACCCTTAGCCTGCCTTCGCTGAATAGCCTGGAGACCAGGGCTTCTGTGTTACAGCTAGTATGCCGTCTTATGTTGTTCAGGGAAGTCAGCAGACGCCGGTCGTCTTACTTCATACTGTGAAACGGCAGGCTACCCGCGGTTGTAAGTGCAAGGGTAGGGCAACACTATGAAGTGACGCACTAGGGTATAGGCTCGTTGTAGAGCGACTTCCGTGCGCGTGTCTAACGCGCTTCGTGAACTCTGATTGCGCATCCTTCTCACTGACGCCACCACCACCACCACCACCACCACCCAGAGTGTCGTGGGAACTAAGGCCAGTGAACCATTGGCGCGACACTTACTTCCTTGCTCAAACCCCCGACAGTGGCCGCATCTGAGGCATCTGTTGGTATTGTTGTGCCTTCCGCGAATGGCTTGATTGTCTTTGTTTGACCATATGGACGGGCGCTTGTGCAGTCACGTGTGTACAGAGATAGCCACCGACTTCACCGGCTATTATCCATTGGCCTGCAATATGCGCACTTCCTCAAATCTACATACGCTCTTAACGCCTAGCTGAATTCATCTTTACTCATTCGCTAGGCGTTCTCTAAGCTTTGGGATGTCTCACAAACAAAGAACGCACGCAGTGTGTAAGCTCATGTTCAACAATGACGAGGCCCTTCTGTGGTCTCTAATAAAGTCAGAGAGAAGCTTCAGCAGCATCTCTGGTGACATATAGATATTAGCTGGCTAAGAGTACTTCTCTCGCAAACAATGGCCAAAAAGAAAGTCGAACATCAACTTCCCACGCTTGTGGGCGCCCACGTGCACTTGCTTGCCCCCGCTCGACCGGGCCGCACTCATTTTCGCGCGCCCATCATCCGCGGAGAGCAGTCGCGCCGCGCTCGCCATCCCCGACGATGAACAGCCGCCTGGCGTCCGTTGCGCTCACCTTCCGGCGCACCTACGCCAGCCAAGCAACGCGCTTCCGCTACCCGCGCCCCAAGCCCGGCACCTCCGAGCGCCCGCCTGCGCGCCCCGCGGACCCGCTCAGCACCAGCAACACCGCCGCCGCGACCGAGCTCGAGGATGAGGCACTGACGTTCATTCACCGGCCGCCCCCGTCTGCGGCGTCACCCATCTCGTATACGACGCTACCGGCGTCGCCCCTGCTGCGCGCGCGACCAGAGGCCAGTGCGGAGGGAGAGCAGTCGCAGCGCGCCCTGCCCCCCGTCTTTCGCCGCGCCGACCGCAAACCTACGGAGCGTGTGCCGGACCACGCCGTACTACGCATGCGCGAGCTGCGCAACCGGGACCCTGTAAAGTACACGCGCGGCGTGCTCGCGAGGATGTTCAACACGAGCGAGGCGTTCGTGGGCATGGTCGCCGCGGTCAGCAAGAAGTCTGCTCGGAAGGCAAGATTGCGGGAGCGGGATGCTTTGCATGCGCAGAACCGGGAGCAGTGGAGCGAGAGGAGGGAGATGATCGTTGCCATACGGCAAAAGAGGCGGCAGTTCTGGTAGCGGCAGGTGCGTTTGTGTTTTGAATAGGATAGTAGCAGGATAGCTAACCTACTTGCAGGCTTTCGCATGGCTTAGAGCCCGGTTCTATCATACGTCTCACATATTGTTCCTGCACGAACACGCATATCACCCATCCTCACGCATGCTTCATGGTCTGAAATGAGCTCGATTGAACACCCTCCAACCTATACGTCTACGTCAATTTCTACCGCTAGTGCGTCCTTTCCCAGCTCCTCCCCTTTCCATCTTCCTATCCTAAACCTATGGTTTACGCCCTGCAACCACGGCAAGCATGCCGCGCCGCCACATCCACCAGTCGCATCCATAGGAATTAGGTACACCACCTCCTTCACCCTTGAGTGTAGCAGCGCCATGCTGCACATGATACAGGGCTCGTGCGTGAGGTAGAGGGTGAGACCAGTGAGGAGGTAGTCTTGTCCATTCTGGGCCGCTGGTGAGGCGTCGTCCGCCCTTTCTATAGCCGCCGCAGATGTGTCGTCATTCTCTTGCTGCGCCCCTGCTGGTCTTGTTGCGTTGCTCGACGACGTTGACGCTGCAGGCGTCGATGCCCTATACTCCGCCACCTGGCGAATAACATCGATAGCCGCATGCCGCAACGGATGTCCTGTCCCCTTCCGCGTATCCCTCGCCCCGAACGCGGGCGTCTCCCCCTCCACCGCAGGTATCCAGGCATACACCGGGAGCTCGCCTTCCTCCTTAGCCTTCAAGCCTCCTTCCACCGCCGTTCGCATCGCTTCCCAGGCGCCTTTTGCCTGACCCCTGGTCCACTTCGGGATCTCGTCCTTCTTGCGAGGGGTGTAATTGGTCGGCCATAGAGCCGTTTTGAGGGCGAGGGAGGTGAGGGTTTGGGCGGCGGAGGCGGGGACGGTGACTTCGTATGGCTCGCCGAGTCCGAGCTCGGGTGGGATGACAGGAGGGTCGGGTGAGGCGGTAAGGAGGAGGGTGGAAGTAGGTGCTGAAGAGGGTGTAGGTTCTGATTCGCCGGGCCCGTGTGCTGCAGGGGATTTTGCATGCTTGTCGGTCGAGCCGTGCTTGCGTATACGCTTGAGATGGCCCAGCGTGGCTTCTGAGGCGGCCTCCAGCTTGCTGTCCTTCAGCCACCTGAGATAAAATAAGAAGGTCAGTGCGGCGTCGAACGATGGATCAGAGTTAACTCACTTGAGCGCTTTTCCTGTCCTCCTTGGCTCAGGTATGTCTACGGCCCATGCGCGTACTGAACAGAGTTAGTTCCTCTCCATCGGTATCGCATGATGCACTCACTTGTCCGCACAGTCCCAGGCTCTTCCTCTTCTGGCGGCGGTTTGAGCCAGGTGAATGGGAGATCCTCGTCTTGCAGGATGTCGTCGTCCTGATCATCGTCGTAAGGACATGGTCCGAGGACGGAGTCGGCAGTAGAACTATTGGAAGGCCCGGCTGCGGCATTTTCTTCGCCGTCTTGTTCCATCGCCAAGCCTGCCAATCCGCCGAAGCCGTCATCAACAGGGACGTCCGTGTCGGTCGTGCTGCTGGATCCGTCGGCCGCGTCCACGGCGTCAAACCAGAGCTTATGGCCATAGAATATGCAGAGCTCTTCTCCGGGCAAGATGCGTCGTGTAGTCGTGTAGCGGATGGACTCGGTGAGGGGGTCGAGGACGTAAGATACGTTGGGTGCACTCGAGTGATTGAAGAGGGAGCCTGGCGAGAGATTGGAGTGAGCAGTGATCCTTGAATAGAGAGGAACGGGGTACTGTAGCACCGGGAAAGGCATAGTGGGTACGCACCGAGTCCCAGAGCGAGCGCCATGCGCCCATCCTTCCAGACGAAGGTATAGTGATCGAGCAGCGTATGCCGTCCATGTTCGGCGTATTCCTCACGATCGAAGAGCAGGACAGGGCTGATCTCCAAGAGGGTCTGCGAGGGGATCTCTCTTGCGGCTGATTGGTTGAGATATGCAGAAGGGGGAGAGGGTGGCGCGCAGAGCGCAGAACATGACGTGTGACGGATTGTAGAACCAGTGAGCAGGTGTAAAGGGAGAGAGCAAAGGTCAACCTGCAATCCATCGTCTGCTTTGAGTGATGATATTCAGATGAACGCGTACCGTGGACGCCCCTCCCCTTCCCTGGCGAATACTTGATCACGCAGCCTGCGCTATTCAAGTGATCGGGCGCTTGAGGATGCGTTGGCGCCGCGCCCTCCATTGAAGTCAAAAGTCGCAGAAGCTGAACCAGGAGAGTCTGTTTCACGCTGGAGAAGCAAAAGAGGATATCCGTGCGTCGGGTAGATGAGTAGCAATGGGGGTCAATTCCAAGAAGGCAAGTATGATCGCTCGATCAGTGCGAAGTACAGTGATTGATTAGGCGCAGAATAATGACTGATAACAGCGCTAGTACGTAGGGTATATAGGCTGCTCGCTTCGCAATGATATTTTCATGACTGAGACAGCGTACGTAAGTACAGGACGTTTTCCCAATTCAATACATAGATCCAATGTCAATCCAATAGTACTGCCAATTTCCGTATCATCGGATTTCGAGGCGCCGCTACTACCGTAGGGCCGCCTCTATGTCGAAAGCCTCAACGATTTCTCCCAGACAGTGCATATCTATCGACACGACGGGCTGTCCGTTGAGATTTCGCACAACTCCTCCTGGTTCCGCTGGTGGCGCAATGGGGCACGGCGCGAATGGTGTCCGTATGTTCAGACGCTCAAGCCGCGCGCATCCGCCAGTCGCCGCGCCGGATGCTCGCGACTCGAGCAGGCGCGTCACCATGGCCACATCCTCGCTCGACCACGGTATATCTCGCATCCCGCTAACCAGGTCGACCTCCGTGAGATGTGGGAACGTCGGATTGGCCTCATCCCAGCACAGCACCTCCACCAGGTCGCGGTACATCATCTGCGTGCTGGAATGCAGTGGGTAGTCGGTCTCGACAACGGCGGAGACCTTCCGCAGCCGGCGGGGCATCGCCAGCAGCTCGCGCACGGGGATGTTCTCGAAGTCGTAGGTGTCCATGTTGCGCAGGGTGAGGTGTGTGACGGGCGGGAGAACGCCTTCCAGTAACTGTAGAGGGGGCCGCTGCAACTCGACATGCCACGTGTAGTTGTCATCGGACGCCATGTTGAGGATGAAGTGCCGAAGATTGGGCGCGACGAGATGCGGGCAGACTTCGGCAGCCGCACCGCCGATCTCGAGCGTATGTAGTGCTGGGAATACAAGAGGGTCGGAATCGTATTGCAGCCCCATGATTTCATCGAAGAGGCTGAGAACTTCTAGCTGCGTGCATGCACTGAGGACCTCGAGATCCTTCGCGCTGATGAATCTGCGCATCTTGAAAGCACGCAAATTGGCCCAAGGCAGCTCGATATTGTGCGGATTGGCGTCATAGAGTTCGACGATGCGGATGTCAGGGGCGTCCACCTTGTCGAGGAGCTCCCCGTGCACGATGAGTCGCTGCAGCGTTGGGAAGTGGTAGGTGAAGGGCAACTTGTCGTCCTTGGCTGTCATCTCCAAAGTGTGTATACACTCCGAATGAGCTGACAGAAGTATCCGTATCCTTTCGTCCCCCACGTGCGCATCCCTGAGGCCTAGGATTCTGAGAGGGCTGTCCGTTTGCGCGGCTCGCAGCAGGTATTTCCTGACGACGGCCCGGATCATATCGCCTCTGTTGGCAATTTGTGCGTAATGCCAGTCTGGAAAGCGTATCTGTGCCCATGCCCAGGTAGTGCTGATAGCCGCCGACCTCCAGCTGCGACAGACCTGCGTGAAATTCCAGGGGTGTTTGGCGACGCGGTCCATCCACCACCTCGAGGGTAATGTGTACGCCGCAATCTCCCTCAGCAGCTCAGGAGGCAGCTTACGGACAGGCGAGAGAAGTGCGTTTATGCAGTCTGTCGTCAGTTGCAGGGCGCTTTGTGATTGGCGTAGCGCGTGCAGAGTTCCTTCTAGGCGCGCGATTTCCCGTCCACATCGGCGAAGGTCTTCGTGTGCACGCTTTAAACTGGCTGAGAGAGCAGAGGTCTCGTCGGTGGTGACGGGAGTGTACCCGGAACGAGCTCGTAGGACGAGCTCAGGAGTCCCGACATTGACGCTGATGGTGTTCGCACACTTCGCACAGATAATTGTAGTGTTCGGATATTCCTGCAGGATGTGCATTGCTAAGGCACCTGAAACGAATAATTGAGCACTGGGTGAGACGAGCGAGCCTGAGGAAACATTTCGTTTGCACTTACGCGTGGGATGGGCGACGGGAGCAAAAGGGGAACTTGCCGTCTATGGTCACTTGGTCCGTGCACGTGCCAGGATTCCCATGGTCCCACGAGTTTGCCCACTTCAACTCGTGTTGCTCAGCAAGCAACAGCCATGTTTCAAGCAGCACGGTCGACCGAGAGTCTCAGGGCTCTATCCCTCATTCTCATCATTTGAGTCTCAGCCACGCAAACCGGCATTCAGCACTGGGTTCAAAGTTCGAATCACCGCGAATACCCAGCAAATGTCCGTGAATTGACAGACTGCGCAATACAGTACACACCGCATTGAGTACATCCGACACCATACACACATCCATTCGCCATACAGATACGCGAGAGCCAGTGCAGAGAGAAAGGTATAAATACTAACTACGAAATCTCCAGAAGGAGAATGGGAGGAAAAAATTATCCAATGCTGCCGAGGCAGCAATGGGGGTCCAGCCATCTGAGTGGCTGTCGTACAAGCCATCCAAGCGACTGTCCGCTAGAGTGCCGAGGTGTCCAGATATCAGTGCGCACCCGAAGGTGAACCCCGTATAAGAGCGCTCTGGGGAGAGAACCATAAGCCCACGAGCTGCGATGCAAGATAATACCAGAGGAGGCGAGAAGGCGACGTGTGGGGTAGGGCGCGTCTCAGTATCCGTTGCCTTTGAATCTAGAGCGACGTCAGAACTTGGTCTGAGCGCAAGCGACTGTCGGACACTAAACTGCGCACGCATCTACTATGATCCTTGGAGGGGTTGTCCGCGGCTATATACTTTGTCGACCGTCCAGTCACCTATTCATTGAACTGATGCATTGCCAATTGGAGGCAGGGCGACGCGGCGATGTGGAATCTTGAGGTCGTGGATACTGCTGCACATTGCGACTTGGACGCTGCTCCTTTTGGGGGCTATGGACTCCTGATTTTCGTGGACGAGGGAAATCATTGGCCTGCCGACCTCATTGTGTCGCCGCACGGAGAGAATATTATTGGACGACGGCCGTCCTTAACCTTCGAGGTCACCCTCTCGTCTCGATGGTAGATGTCGAACGTCGCGCAAAGTCCTGCAACGATGTCAGTTCAAGCACGATAAAAGCGATCTCAACACACCTGTCTACCCTCGGTGGCGACGTATAGTCCTCATTGTACCTTCGTGGCGATCCGGTGGTCGGTGAGCGGGGAGGTAGCGCGCGACATTGATCAAGGGATCTCATTGCCACCTGACGGCTGGGGCTCGAGGCGCTGCGCTCTCAAGTCGTCGGTGGGGAGAAGTCTAAGGAAGGCGGTCAGAGACGACCTCATACAGAGCCGGCATCAACGCACCATTGAGCGGCCCGATCTCCGCGTCATTGAGCGCGTTCGCAAGGCATTGACGCTCTTGCGTGGCATCGGAGGATGGAGGAGCTTGAAGACTGAACGTCGATGAGATCTGGTAATTAAGTCAAGTCAGCGACGAGAACATAAAGGAACTCGGATCGAGTCACGCACCATTGGCCGCCCGAGAAATCGCTATATTGGGCTCAGCCGAGTAGAGCTTGATGCACTTGCGGTCTTGACGTTCAGGAGACGATGTCGAAGGGATCCGACGGCGAGAGTCAGCCAATAGGACACAAAATCGGTCGCGCAACGCACCGGAGGCACCCATCCGCTGTAGCATTGGATGAGCGCCCAAGGACATTGACGCTCTTGCGTGGCATCTGTACTTGCATGATGTCGAGGAGCCGAACCTTGAGTAGACAAGGGTTGCGACGCGAGCATCTTGACGGTCTGGCGGCACGAATGGGCCCGGGGTGATGGGGCCGTCGTCGTATTCGGCAAGCCCGAGAATACATTGGTGCGCCTGCGAAGCACCGTCCGGTTTGAGGGAACAATGTAGAGGTAGTCTGGTGATAATGGTCAGCGACAAGCGCATGTACGATGGCGGGCGACGCACCCTTGAGATGCCCCTTCCGCAGTGGGATTGGGCTAACTCGATATACGTAGCATTGATGCACTTGCAAAGCATCGTGAGCTCGAGAAGAGCACTGGCCAGATACTTGTAGATATCTGCATGGCAGCTTAATGACGTCGCGAGCATGCGCGACTGTTGAGTGGCGCACCATTGAGGAGCCCGTTCGCGGCAGTGGCATTGGGCTACCCCGGCGAAATTCATTGGCACTGGTAAGCCGTTGACGGTTTGGACGTCATGTTCATGCCGAGGACATCTGACGGGTAAGTCCATCGACGAAGCCGAGTCACACCACTCGAGTGGCTCACCACTGAGCTACCCACAGTGGCATTGAGCATGCCCGAGGGAACATCGACGGCACTTGCGAGCCATCGTTGACGGCGATGTCGGTATTGAGAGCAGAGTTTCCTGGTCGGTGAGGAGGGCAGGCGGACCGGCCGGAGGGATGAGGTGGGGGTAAGAAACAAGAGACGGTGCCCATCAAACCGCAAACACGGACCGCTTATGTACGGTCTTCGGCGATCAAAACGGCCGCGTGGCGGTCACGTTATTACTGGCCCGATATCTTAACTGCACCGACCGCAATGGAAACCAGGCACACGGGCGGTCCTCCACGGATAAGATCCATGTCGTACAGCGGTGGTCCTATCGCCAACGAAGTCCTTTGGATTCATCTGCTACGCTAGCATCCGAAAAGAAATGTGGGGAATGGCGGCATCCCCAACCTCCACAAAGTTCAACACGCAGCAAGTTCCAATATACCGCGAGAGCCCCGCGAATGGATTCATACACCGAGTGCAGCCCTGCTACATAAAATGCACGTCACATAAAGCATATCTCACACCATGCACTCCTCCCTTCGGTATCTACAGCTGCAACTCCCAGCGCATCAAGAACATGAAGCACGTAGGTAAGGAATCTCCATAAGGACATGGGAGGGAAAAATTTACCCACTGTCGCCGAAGCGACAATGGACTCAGCCATCAAGATGGCCATGGACAAGCCACCGAAGCGGCTGTCTTCTGGAACACCGAAGTGTCCAGATATAAGGGCACACCTGAAGGTGAATTCCGCATAAAAGCACCCTGAGGAGAGAACCATCAGCCCACGAGCGGCGTAGCCAGCGCATACTGAAGTTCGTTGTGCTTTGCTCGAAGACCTTGATACATCTGAAGACGGAGTCAGGACGCGATTGAATGTTATGCCACCTACGCTCGCACCTACGATGCGATTCCATATCCTGTTCGCAGGATTAATGTATTGCCGATTGGAGGCAGAGTGACGCAGCGGATGGATTGACCAGTGGCCTATTGCGACTTGGAGCGCTGGATAAAGACTGGCGAAATTCGTAGGTGAGGGAAGTCACTGGCGTGCCGACATCATTGCGTCGTTGCGCGGGAGAAAATGCATTGGACGGCGTCCGGTCCCTGTTCTGTTGCCTCGCCCTTAGCCTTGACGATTGATATCGACGTTGTGCTAGTCCTGAAACGGTGTCAGGCCGTGTGGAAGGAGTATAATCGAGCGAACGCACCTGTCAGCTTCGATGGCGACGAGCGAGTGTTGACCTTCGAGTGCTCGGTGACGATGCGGTAGCATTGCGCAGCATTGATCCAATGATCCCATTTCCACTTGACGGCTAGGACTTGAGGCGTCGGGCAATGCGAGAGGCGATGTAGAAGAGATCTGGCGGTGAAGGTCAGCGATAAGCGCGAGCGGGATCGGTAACGACGCACTATTGAGCTATCCGGTCTCCGTGGCATTGGGCGAGCTCGGGGAGGCATTGACACTCTTGCGTGGTATCGATGTTGAAGGAGGAGGTGGGGCGAGAGTTGACGAGATCTGAAGCTAAAGGTGAGTGGCGAGAACACGATGGACTTGGAAATGGCGCACCATTGGCCACCCGAATCCCGCTCAGTTGGGCTTATCTTAGAATACATTGATGCACTTGCAAGCATCGCGCGGTGAGGGAGACAATGCCGATGGATTCTGACGATGAAAGTCAGCGACAGAAGCATGTACAAATGACAAGTGGCGCACCATTGAGGTGCCCCTTCGTAGTGGCATTGGACTAACTCGAGAAACTTTTGAAGCACTTGCCACGCATCGTAAGGTCGGGTAAGTTACTTGGCGCAGACTTGAAGATGTCTGTCAAAGATAGTTAGAGACATCAGTAACGTGCGCGAATGTCGAGGGGCGCACCATTGAGGACCCCGGACGCAGTGGCATTGGGCTGCCTCGGGAGATATTGCCAGCACTTGCGAGCCACGGCGAGCTTGAGGGTCATCTGCATGTCGAGACATCTAGCGGACAAGGTCGGCGACGAGCACATACGACGCCACTCGAGCGACCTACCATTGGGCTGCCCGGTCACAGTGGCATTGAGCATGCCCGAGATGACATTGACGGCACTTCCCAGCCATCGTTGATGGTGATGTCGGCGTCGGTGTCGAGAGCAGGCTGTCGTCTCGAGAGGCCGAGTCGGGCAGTCAGAATGGAGACGGGGTGAGGGTAAGAAACAAGAGAGGATGCCCATCAAACCGCAAACACGCGCTGCTTATGTATCCCCCCTCCATCGGCGATCAAAATTCCGCGTGGCTGTCACGTTACCCGCCCAGTGGCTTTTTATTCCACTGCGCAGGCGGCAATGGAAGCTGGCTGGAGGAGCACAGGCGGCCGCGGGTTCTCTATGGACCAGAACAAGTCTTACGACAGTGGCCCTATTGCCCACGGGGTCACCGAGATCCGAGAACTCAGAAGGAAACCTTGCGACGTTTGCAACCTCCGCAAATTGTAAAGTTCAACATGCAGCGAGTTCCAGTATACCCCGAGAACCCCGCGAATAAAATATCCACCGAGTGAAGCCCTGCTACATACAGCGCACGTTACATAAGGCATATCTGACCTCATACATCGAACACCCTTCGGCATCTACGGCTGCAACTCCCAGCGCATCAAGAATGTAAAGTACATAGATAGGACATCTCCAGAAGGAGATGGGAGGGAAAAAATTACCCACTGCTGTCGAAGCGGCAATGGGGATCAGCCATCAGGATGGCATGCCGGACAAGCCACCAAAGTGGCCATCCGCTGGAGCACTGAGGCATCCAGGCATGGCAAGTCCCCGAAGGCAGGTCACGTTCTGGGAAGTGAAATGTCAGTCTACGAGCGGCGGAGCTAGCGCGTACCGAAGTCCGCCGCAGATTTCCGCTGCCCGTGATTCGTCTGAAGACGGCGTCAGGACGCGGAGAAATGTCGTCTAACTCACGCACGCACATATGCTGCGACTGCACAATCTGCCTACCGGATCAATATATTACCGATTGGAGGCTGAGTTGCGCGGCGAATCGACGTCGACAAGTAGCCCATTGCGACTTGTACGCTGTTCGATATTGGCGAAGCTCGTAGGTCAGGGAGATCATTGGCCTGCCGACCTCATTGCGTCGCCGCGCGGGAGAGATTGGATTGGACGGTGTCCGGTCCTTAACCCATTGCCACGCCTTGACTTTTGACGATTGGTGTCGACGTTGTGTTGGTTCTAAAGCGGTGTTAGTCCGCGTAGAAGGGAAATGATCGCACGAACGCACCTGTCAGCCTCAATGGCGACGAGCGAGTGTTGACCTTCCCGTGCTCGGTGATGATGCGGTGGTTATTGCGCGGCGAGGGAGCGCATCATTGATCCACCATTCTCATTGCCACTTGAAGGCCAGGACTGGAGGCGTCGGGTCATTCAAGAGGCGATGACGGAGAGATCTGTCGAAGACGATCAGCAGTGAGCGCAAGCGGTATTGGTAGCGGCGCACCATTGAGCTACCCGATTTCCGTGCCATTGGGCAAGCTCGGGAAGGCATTGACACTCTTGCGTGGTGTCGAGGTTGGAGGTCTGTAGGGCCGAGGCTTGACGAGACTGAAGTCAAAGGAAGGTAAACAATGAGAACACGATGGACTGGAGGATGGCGCACCATTAGCCGCCCTTGTCCGCTAGATCGGGCTCAGTTCAAAATACATTGACGCCACTTGCCAAGCATCGTGCGGTTGGGGGAACAGTACCGAAGGTATCTGACGATGAACGTCAGTGACTAGCGCATGCATGGATGTCGAGGGGCGCACCATTGAGGCCCCCGTTTGCAGTGGCATTGGGCCGACTCGAGAAATCATTGATGCACTTGCCACGCATCGCGAGGTCGAGAAAATTACTTGCCGTATACTTGGAGATGTCTGTCAATGACAGTCAGAGGCGCCGGTTAAATGCGAGAACGTCGAGTGGCGCACCATTGAGGAGCCCGGATGCAGTGGCATTGGGCGACCTCGGGAGATATTGTCGGCACTTGCAAGCCATGGCGAGTTTGAAGGTCGTTCGGATGTCCAAGATATCTATCAGTCAAGGTCAGCGACGAAGGAAAGCCACGCTCCTGGAGCGGCGTACCATTGGGCTGCCCGGTCACAGTGGCATTGGGCCAGCCCGAGAAAACATTGACGGCGCTTGCGAGCCATCGCATTGTCGGCGTCGGCGTCGGTGTCGAATTCGGGGGTATGCTGTCGGAGGGCATGTAGAGGAGAGGATGGAGGATGGAGGATGAGGGTAAGAAACAAGAGAGGATGCCCATCAAAGCGCGCACGCGCACCGCTTATGTACAGCCGTTTGCAGAATAGAATGCAGTCTCGTGCCGCAAGATTTCGGGCACGTGGGTCGCAGGGCGTCGCCAGGGACCCATACGAAAACGCCCAGAGCGTTGATGGCCCTTGAGGGGCGCGTCTGATTGGCCTACAGCGGTCGCGTGCTTGAAATCTCGCAGCACGGGACTGCATTCTATTCTGCAAACGGCTGTATGGCGCCCGCTGCGCCATCAGCGAGTCGCGTGGCCGTCACGTTACCTGTCGCCTGGTCTTCGTTCGGGTAAACAGACAACTCAACTCATGCCCAAGGTTTGGACTGCATTGCTGACAGGCAGATATAAAATGGAAAGTTTGCATGTGCACGTAGACCACTGCAATGAGCGTTGGGGGTTGTCTGCTTATCATCACATGAGCAGGGGCGACGATCACTGGAGTCGAGGAAGTACGCGAATTTCACGATAGAAGTCACGTTGTTTATCAGTGACAGTCCATCAGCACGCGAGAGACATGTCTCTATCGGGCAGAGGCTTTCGGTACGTGAATTTCACGTAGCGCATGTCCGATGTCTCGTACTAAATTCACCATATTTTCCGGGGAAACAGACTGCATGCACCACTGCTCCAGGATATTACTTCGAGCATTTCATCTTTTGTTTAGAGATTTTTCGCGTGCTTCTTGCTTGAAATATCCCAAAGACGCAGAAGAGAAATGCAATCATATATTCAGAAAGTAATACAATATTCGGTACATAAGCAACCCAAGTACC
>JAMQCK010000942.1:0-13685 GCA_024196135.1 Pleurotus ostreatus/Saccharomyces cerevisiae fusant | reverse complement strand
TGAAGCAGAGGGCCATGCACTGCGATATTTCCGACAACAACGTCAGGCTCTGGCGTCCTGCAGCAGGCCGCGTCCGCGGGATGCTGATCGACCTGGAGAAGGGGTGCTTCCTAGATGAGCACGGCCAAAACGCGAGCGAGATCATGACAGTATGTCGCGACATTCTCGATGTCCTAGCAGCGGCGCTGACCCCCAGTTCAGGGCACCCTGACCTTCATGTCCATCGACGTCCTCAAGAAGGCGCCTCGGAAAGCCAAGGACGACCTTGACTCGCTCGTCTACCTCCTTATCCTCATCTGCACTCAGTACGCGGGCCCGCGCGGCGCCTATCGCAGGGACAAGGGGTGGTCGCAGTGTAACATTTCCGTCTGGGATGAGCATGACGACGTCCATCTCGCCCACAAGATAGCTTTGCGAAGGAATGAGCATGGGGAGGTGGATCGCGTCTTGGACGATTTCACGGAGTACTTTGCGTGCTTCCGGCCGGTGGCGCGCAAGATGCTGCTGAAGATGGGGGAAGTTGGGGAGGCGGGCTTGACGCATGAGATGCTGTCCGACATCCTGGATGAAGCGCGTCAGGAGTTGGAGAGGATGGAGGAGGAGGAAGCTGAGCCGAACGTGCCTGAAGCTCGAGAGAGCTCGGAGACGATCGTGGAGAAGGGGACGGCGCCGATCACGGCGAAGGAGGAGGATGCGAAGGAGAACCAGGACCCTCTCGAGGCTAGCAGAAAAGCTGATGTCGCCCCTCCGCGCAAGCGGTCCAGGAGTGCGACGTACGAATGGCTGTACGGAGCGGATGAGCACACACCGAAACGCACTCGCGTCTTCTACCCCAAGGACCAGAACACCGTATGAAGTCGTTTGTCTTGTAGTCGGCTCCGTGTATTGTGCTCTATATCATCATTCCGCATCCCTCATCGACCCCAGCGTCAAAATACGGCCGCGAGTGAGGCAGATTTGACGAAAAACACGCATGTGAGCAGGACCGTGCAAATGATAACGTGGCGCGGCGCGTTCGAGGCATACTCAGAGGTGCAGGGATATCCCTCAGTTACGAAGGTTTGCGATACAGTACCGCCCAAAAGCAAGCGACCGTCGTGTCTTGAGTAAATCGAGGAGGTGTCCGCCCATTGTCTGCCTGTGTATGGAGAACAAGGTGTACTTGGGTTCGTCACGTTCTGTGACGATGTCACGACATTGTGGACGCGCGGAGGTAAGCCCCACTCTCACTCAAACGGACCGTCATAGTCAGCACAACAAGTTACCGGGTCTCGTAGTCATTGGGAAAAGGTGTACAGCACAGTGTACGCTCAAGACGTCGTCCGTTGACTTTGCAGGAGTCGATGGCTCGATAGCAGGACTCCCGCAGTCCAGAATCGGCTCGCATTGCAGCACTCACGAGTCATCATAAGACAGTCCTTCCCTCTTATAGTCACAACCTCCCTACCCCCTCACCACGCCTACCGTCACATCCGGCCCCGGTCCCTCCGCATCCTTCCCCCTCCCCCCACCCAGCGCCCCCACCGTCCGCTCCCAGGCCCACCTCGTCAACTGCAGCGCATCCTCATCCGGCAAATCCTCCCTCACATGCAAGTCCATCGTCACCACCAGCCCCTCGCCCGGCGCCCCACCAAGCGCGGGCGCGGGCGTGAGCTGCCAGAAGCGCGGCGCGGGCAGGTGCAGGACTTGCGGGTGGCGCTCGAGCTCGCGCATGACGCGGAGGAAGGCCTCCGTGCGTCCGCCGGGGAGCCCGCGCGGGGGCGCGGTCTGGAGGAGGACGGCGCCGAGCGCGGTGCAGGCGGTGTACGCGACGCGCATGGTGACGCCGGCGATGAACGTGGCAAGGAAGAGGTCGCAGGTCATGTGTTGAGCGCTGGGAGGGGGGGTGAGGGTAAGTACAGGCAGAGATGCAATGGGCAGATGAACGCACCCAGGAACGACCATGGCGACTGTGAGCAGGAGGGCCGTGAACAGTATCGGGCTGACGATGTAGGGGTTGCGAAGCACCTGTCCAAGTGGAGTCGCGGGCTGAGAGGCAGAATACTGGACGTTGGTAGCTCCCGATGACCGTGCGGACAAGGATCGTATAAGTGATGCAGGCGAGGGTATAACGTTGCCCGTAACTGACGAGGATATTACTTATGAAGTCATAGAGGAAGTAGGCAACATACTGTCGAGCAGCTTGGTGTGGTTGTTGAAGAGAGAAGCCGTCGTCAGCAGCGAGGCAAGCGCCAGGATCGGCAAAAACAGAGGGAACTCAATCCTGCGCAACATCAGGACCTTTCGGCATCATAAGCATAGTTACTCACTGTATCACATCCTCCTCGTCAATCGCATGGTGGTGATGGTGCCCCGACTCCTCCGAGCCGCCCGCGCTTAGCAAGAGATGCTCGACCGTCTCCTTGCACACATACACCGCAGCGAACATCAAGTACACCGCCTGCGCGAACATCGCCACCGTCTCCACGCGTGCATCCCCGTAGAAGCGCTGCGTGCTGGGTCCCTTCCCGCGCAGGCGCGGCGCGAGGACGTTCTCGATGGCGACGCCGAACGCGTCGAAGACAATCCAGTAGCCAAGGCCGGTACACGCGAGCGAGCCGACCTGCTGCCCGGCGACCCACAGCCATGCGCCGAGGACGAATTGGGCAGCGGCGATGGCTGCGGCACCGACGAGCGAGCTCCCAAGGTCTTCGACGAGCAGCGCTTGTGGTGCTGGTTGTGTCGGCGCCGCTGTCGAGGTGACGGCAGCGGAGGACGAGGTGGACCAGGGCGAGAGGGGCGGCGCGAGGTCATCTGTGGGCTTGCTACCGACGCTCCCGGGCTCGAGGAAAGAGAAGAAATTGTGCGACATCGAGTGCTTGTGGTGATGCCCGCGGCGCGAGGACGTGCCCCCAGACGCAGACTTGGACATCGCAGGCGGCTGCGGCGCGCCAGGCGGGCGGCCGCCAAAGGTGAAGTTCGCGCCCAGGGGGGTCGTGGGCGCGCGCGCGGACCTCGCACTGCTCGGGAAGCTGTACGGCGCGTCGGCGGAGGGTATGGTGCTGACGGGGGCCTGCTCGGGCGGGCTGCTTCCGTCCTCGGCGATCGTCGCGTCGTGTGGAAGCGTGCCCGGCCGGGGGAAGAAGATGGAGAGGTTGCGGGAGTGCATGCGGCCGTGGCGGCGGGGGGCGGAGGCGGACGAGTTGGACGAGAGAGGGCTTGTCGGCTCGGGGTTCGAGGCAGAGCCGGTCATGGGGGGCGGGCGCGGAAAGGAGGTGGAGAGGGGAGAGGGCGAGGGCGGCGAGTATGAGTAGCTGGAGATGGAGCGCCCCCGCGAATGCGAGTGAGACGCGCTCGGGTGCGAGGGGGAGGGGCCGTTGCCGTTGGGTAGACCTCCATTGGGTATTCCGAAGGTCGCGCGGGGAGGGGAGGCCATGCCGGTCATTCGGGGGAGGGCGGCTGATGTCGAGGCATGGCGCTGATGGCGCAATTGCGGAGGCGTCGACACGACGCGCGGACGAGGGGGCGATACGGGGTCTCCCCCGCTGAGGTCGATGACTGGGTTATCGTTGTCCTCCTTGCTGCTTTTCCTCTGATGGAGGGTGGGTCGTTGGTCTGCAATCGCCATATCGCCGCGGGGTACGCTGTGGGGTAACCTGCGCGATGTGAGTAGCATTCATTGGCGAGAATATGAAAACGCACGAATGGATTTGGGAGGACGGTAAGCCTTGCACGGACAGGTGTCAGACGCGTAGACCTGTACTTCCCCTGGGCGACAGCTGTCCGACTCTACGAAGCGGGGGATTGATGAGGTCCTGTTGCGTCAGGCTCGCGTAGTGACTCCCAAGGCTTGCGAATGAGTCGTGGGCGCTGTTTGGTGATCCCGCAAACTTTAGGGTCTGAGCGTACGTCGCGGTGTGGACTGAGAGGCGCGACCTCCGCGCGCCCACAACGTCGTGACATCGTCACAGAACGTGACGGGCCCAAATTGCATCTCAAAATGCAATTATACTTGCTCTCCGTCCAGAGGCGAACAGTGGGCAGACACTCCTCGACGTACTCAAGACACGACAATCGCATGCACGAGAGGCGATCTTGTTACGCACCTGGAGATATTTCTGCACCTCTGAGCGTGCCTCGAACGCATTGGTATCATTGGCACGATTCTTTGCGATATTCGTGTCTTTTCGTCGAATCTGCCTCACTCGTGGCCGTCATTCGACGCTGTACCCGGTGAGGGATGCGAAATAATGATAGAGCGCACTATTTGCTGGACTGCGGGAGTTCCTATCAAGCCATCCCCTCCAAACTGCGCCTTAAGCGTACGCTGTAAACCTTCCTCAACGAGTCTCAGACCCGATGAATTGTCGTGCTAACTATGGAGATCTGAGTGAGGGCTTAGGCGAATGATGGCCTCAGTTGTGGCCGCTCTCGGGATTTGCCGTCAAACGAACAGACGTATCTCCAAATGGCAACTACTGTTGCCTTTCTGCTTTCCCGCGACTGTCCGCGCGGCCCAAACATAACAATGCCACATTATCCCTTCAGTGCGTATTATAGGAGTGGAAACTCATACAGTTACAGAAACATATATGTACACACGACATCTCAGGACCCCGTCAGCTCGTTATACAAGAAAATATGCGGCCATCATCAGGTCGTCTATCGCAACATATCATCGCTTCACCCGTCGTAAAGCGGTACTACGCGTACCATCCGAGTCCATGACGGACTCGTGTCACCCGCGCACATACCCCATCGCAGAGATCGTCTAACCCGTGTAGTCCATCGCCTCCCGATCCCGTGCACACAGCCGTGCGTACTCGAGGCACAACCGGTAGACGTAGACTAAGAAACCATCAGCACCTCCACAAAACACGCATTGAACAACACTCACCCTCCATATCCACCAACCGCCCCATCGTCTTCTTCCACTCCCTCCCCGCCTTCGCAATCTTCCTCAACTTCCGATCCCCCTCCACATTCCTCGCCCCAACCGGCGGCCACCTAGCCACCCTCGACGCATCGTCATACACCATCTGCGCCTCGCCGCTCTCGCCGTCTCCGTGCTCCGCACTATCCTCGCTCTCGTCCTCTTCGTCGGCGAGGCTGGCCTTGTAGGCCTCCATGGTCGCCTCGGAGGGCCCGCTGTAGTAGGCGTGGATGTTGTAAAGCTCGCGGTAGCTTGTGCTGAGGGGTATGAAGTGTACCCAAGGTCTATGGGATTGTCAGCACATCATCGAAACCAGACGAAAGAAAGACTCTACTCACTCTATCCAATCCGAGTAGAACTCCTTGTATACGCTTGACTTCACCGGTACCGAATCGCTCTCCAAGAACGCCATGAAGCGGCCCGAGTATCCCATCCCATCCAGATCCGCCAGATACTTGTGCGCCCAGTGCGCGCCCAGCGGCACCGCGTCCCCGAACCGATGCTCCGCAAACAGAGCTTCAAGCCCGCCGGGGAACTCCTTATGCGTAGCGGCCGTGAACGCGACGTCCGTGATCTCCTCGTTCAAGAGGCCTGCCTTGACCTCGGTGGTCACCCAGTTTGTCGACCCCGCAGGTTCCTCAAACGTGACAGCGCGCAAGGTATCAGACCCGTCGCTCGTCATGCGCACGAAGCGATGGCGCTGATACGACGCAACATGGCCGGGAGGCGTGCTGCCTCCACCCGTCGTCGAGCCGCGCCAGAAGATCATATCCGTCTTGGCCTCCCAAGGAACCTCCATCGGGTCAACGTCATCCACCTCCTTCGTCTCGAAGTTCCAACCGTACGTATACTGCTGCGAGGAGCGGTAATAGTAGTGGCTGGGGATGCGGATGTCGGAGAAGCCGCGGGCGCGCGCAGGGCTAAAGATGGGAAAGAGGGCAGGGATGGTACGCCAGTCGGAGAAGAAGTGGCCTTGCGTGTAGTGCGCCTGCGGGTGCTGGCAAAAATCGAGGCGGGAGGGGACGCTCATGGTGAAGTAAAAGTCGCGCCCGCGGCCCTCGAGCTCGGGCTGCAGGTAGTCGATAGGCGAAGCGAAGGGGTTGATCCTGTTGGCGAGTATGCGTCGTGCTGGAGAACTGGGCGGGCAACTGCGGCGCCAGATATCCCACACGTTGCCATCGCCTTGCCAGTCAATCATGAACTCGCCGTCAGCGTTCATGATGTCGATGCCGTCGCTAGAGTCTTGGTCTGTCGAGTTGGGATAATGGATGTGTTCCCAGGGTACGATAACGCGGCCTTCTGCAAGGGCGTTTATGGCAAAGTCGAGGTCGGGGAGCTACGAGGCGGTTAGATATGAAGGCTAGAAGATATAACGCGACGCACCTCATGCGCAAATTTGGAGAGCATGACGAGGAATTGCCGACCACGAGCGCCACCCTCGGGGCCGTCTTCGTCCGTGTTATCCAGGACCTCGCCATCGCGAATCGAGATGTAGTCCATGGAGGGGAGGTCGGCTGCCTGCAGTATTGATGAGTATATGCGCGCGTATAACATGATAAAATCGCACCTGCTTCGCGCGGCGCGCAACTTCGACCCCAGACATGTTCCAAAAAGGCGCAAAGTCCTCCATCAGACCGTCAAACTCGTCGACCATGACGAAGCCGGCGTCCTGCGCGAACTCCCACCACTTGTCGAAGCCGCGCGGAGGGTTCATCTCGTAGCGGCGCTTGTACTCGTCGACCGCCTGCTTGAGTGTCTTGCTCTGGCGTTTGCGCTTCGCGTCGAAGCGGCGGTGGGCGAGCTCGGTGTACTTGGCGATGGGGTGCACCTTCAGCGGCGCGTGCGCGTCGACCAGGACATCGTCGAGCGGAAGGCCCACGTACGAGTCGCCTCCGCGAAAGCCGACCTGAAGGACGAGCAGCGCGGCGCAGAAGAGCGCGACATAGGCGGTATTCCTCGTGTACGGCCACCGCCTCTCGACGCGTCGCATGCTGGTCGTGGATGGTGGTGGTGGGGAGAAGAAAAGGCTCGATGAAAGTGACACCTCCGCGCTCCGCTCCATTGACGCGCACGGATCGAGCGCGCAGCCCCTATATCGAAGCCGCCTGTCGTGCTAATCGGGACGGATGCTCGGAGGTTATTTTGCGCGGAAGAGGACGCTGACATGAGGTCCGTAAATTGCTGGGGCGTTCCCCTGCTGTTCCTGGGCGCCTGCGCGAGGCTCAGGGCGTCGTGCGTCCCGTCGGGGGACTCGGAGAGCGTACGCGGCCAGGTCAGGTCCCAAAGTCAGCCAGAGAATGCATGTCCGCGCAGGGCAGAGCACAAATGAGGGGAATATGGACTCGGAGCGGGCGTCCACCCTCAGCGCCACCACAGCCAGCTTTCCCCAGCATGATCGGGTGGAGGAGAGCGGATATCGCGAAGCTGTCACTTTTAGAGCTAGAGCATGGAAGCCTCCCCAGGATCAGTATTCAGTAGCAGCAGTCTCAGCCATGTCCGCGGGTTGCCATTAGTCCGTCGCCATGCAAGAGGTATGCCAGTAGATAGCCGTGCTAGCCCGACGAGGAGGAGAACGCGCGGGACGCAAAATGGCTCCGCGAGAAAAGCACACGGCATTTGCCGGCGGGAGCTTTCCTCACGCCCCTGGCTCAGGCCTGGGCTCCTCCCCCGGCCTCTCCCCGAACGTTCCTCACAGCCAACTCTAAATTATGTTCCTCGGGCCTCGATGCTGCACGTCCATCAATGCCTCCGCGGCTATACGCGTCGGTGCCACATTGTCCGGACGATCTTCTTGCAGGTTGCCACAATTTGTTCGCTGATTCGAATCAGCCATGCCACCTGCTTTCTGAAGTCTCCCCAGTGGAACTATGCAGGCAGCGTAATATGGCATCGCCCCATCCACGTTCAACGCGCCACGGGAAGAACGAAACTCACCTACCTCGCTTACGAAGACATGGACGTCTATCCCACCAAAAGCGCCAGCGTAAGTAGAGAACAAGAAACGGCATGCTATACATATTCATGGTGGGTGCGTGCATAATATACAGTGCATGGATGCGGCGTAAAGATCATGATACATAGATGAAGGTGAAAGGCAATGTCCTCTACTCACGATGATGATGCGTCCCAGTGATTCCTCTTCCCCTCTTTCCTTGATAAGTCGGCATCCTCTTTCCATTAGCTTCCCTCTGCATCTGATTAGTAGCTTCCCCGATTAGTCAGTCATATCACTTGTCTCCTTCTCCTCTCGTTCTCGTCCAGGAACCTCTTCGATAGCTATTCACAGCGGATGCCGGTCGACGGGACTTGCAATGAAGATTCAACGGAGGTCGACGATCTCCAGGTGAGCTTCCTTGAGGTAGACGTGCTCCCTGTCCGCGTCCTGCGAGGTCGCGCACTAGTTTCAGTAAAATGAAGAGATTTTCGCGACGGCACTACTCACAGTGTAGATGGGCTTGTCCGGATGGGGGTGGAACGCCTCCTTCGCCTGACAGTTCAAGATGATCTGCAACCCCGGAGGGTCTGTCAAGCGGAAGATACCAAACCTGAAGCAGGATATTAGCATAGCCTTCACGCATGATACGGCCAAAGGGGCATTAAAGGAACGAAGAGGTGAAGTGAATGAAGCTAAGACTCACGTCGGGTTGTACTTGGGCGCGCACACGATGGCGAAGGATTCTGGCAGCATGCACTGGAAGGCGGAGTGCGTGTGCAAGTCTACGGACGACATGAAGCACGACTGGGACGGGTGGGTGTGAATCTATGAAGACGATCAGCAAGGATTCTATTTTGTCACAATAGACGCAGTGCCGCAAAAGGACCACTCACCCAACCCAGCGTAATCAAACTCCTCTCCTCCGTAAACTCCAACACCAACTCCTCATCGTCCATCGTACACGTATCGCTCGTCGCATGCTGCTTCGGGATCAACAGCGTCGTCACCACATACTTATGCCCCCTATCCTTCCCCAGCAACAACCCGCACGTCTCCCGGTTCAGCGACGTGTTGATCTTCGCGATCGCGAGGAACCTCGGAAGCGTCTCCCGCGGCACGGTCACGCGCTTGAGCTGCCCGGGCTTGGGGGGCTCCTTCTCTTTCTTGACGCGCGGCTGGGCGGGGTAGCCAGGGTAGGCGGTGGAGGTGGAGGTGGTGGAGGAGGAGGCGACGGGAGCGGAGGGTTTGGGGAGGAGGTCGCTGGAGTAGAGCGGTCGCGGGGCGCGCTCGAATTGCTTGCCATCGAAGAGGAGATTGTTGTTGGTGGGGGCGGGGACGGGAGCGGCGGAGCCGGCTTGGTCGTCGGTGGACATGATGGAGGGTGCGTAGCCCTGCCCGCGCTGATGTTGCGACATGAGCTGTGGGTACTGGATGTGGGCGGCGCCCTGGCCGACGGAGGGTGGGCTGGTTATGAGGTAAGTATTGTCGACGCATTGACCACGGCGTGGTCCAGGCTCACCTCTTCTCCTGAGGCCGGTGCTTCTGGAGCTTGCTTGGTCGTCGCGTATGACCGTGATGCACCGACTCCGAGTCCGTGGTGTCGTCGTCGTACGCCGGGTTCTCCAGAGGCATTGTCATGGGCGGCGGCGGCTCCTGACGCCCAGTGTACTGGTTTGGCGGTGACGATGGGCGCGATGGCTGCGGCGATGGGCCCCTAGTCCCCGGCAGTGTCGGGTAGTGCGGGCCCGAGGGATGCGAGCCCGAGGGCTGATGGTGCGGGGTGGGGAAGGACGGATATTGCGGCGCCGACGGCTGAGGGGTCGAGTGCTGAGACTGCTGCGGGGTAGCGTACTGCGAGTGCGCGGGCTGAGGAGTGGTAGGCTGCGTCCGCGGGTACTGCGATGGGGGTGGAGGGACGTAGACGGCCGGAGTGGGGGTGGTGGAAGAGCTCGGGTGCTGGTAGGCTTGCGGCTCGGTCGGCTGAGGGCTGATCATGGCAGCGGCCTGCTGCTGCTCACGCGCGACACGCGCCGCCGTCTCTGCTTCCACCAGCCGCGCGCGCTCTTGACGCTTCTGCTCTTCCTTCCGCCGCTGAATCTCTTCCGCCTGCCGCCGCAGCGCCTCTTGATGCTGCTCGTGGCGCGACGCGGCGGGCTGCGCCTGTGGCGGCGGGGATGTAGCAAAGGCTAGATTGTCGCCTCGATGAACGTTGGCGGGTGTCGGAGCGGTTGACGGGGCGCGACTGCCGGCTGCCTGGCGGGCTGCAGAGAGGGCTGCCTGCGTCGAGGCGGATGATATGCTCCGGGCAGTTGCGTACTGTGACGCCGAGCTCTGAGCGCGCTCCTGTTCGAACTCCTCTCGCTGGCGCTGCCAGGCCGCCCGCTCGTCCTCCAGGGCTTGCTGCTGCTGTCGATCTACTACTTCACGTGGCGCGCGCTGGCCGGAAGGTGGTAGCCCTTGAGAGCGGGCATCGGGTGTACGGTCAGAGTCTTCTGCTTCCTCCGGATGTGCTTGCATCCATCGTTCGTGGCGCTCGACGAGGATCGGCTTGAGCTGGCCGAGGCAGTCGAGGATGTCCTGTCCGTTCTACAATAACAGATCAGTAAACCGAGTTCACACATGAGCCCCCGCACGCCGCGCGTCGTGCGTCACGAGCAGAGGCCTAATGATCCACGCACCAGTCCCAAGTTATGCCTGTGTTTATCGCTCAGCATCGTCCTATAGTCCCGGTGCGTCGGGAGCTTGTCGAGCACGAGGGTCGCGGCGCGCGCGAACGAGACGAACGCGTTCTCGTGGTCGCCGTGTGCCGCAAACGTCTTCCCATCCTTCCTGTACTGCTCCGCCTGCCGGAGGTAGAACTTGAGCTCCTTGCGATCGTCCCAGAGGTTGTCGAGTGCTCGCTCGGCGAGCTCGCCAATGGACGCGGGGCGGCGCGAGGGCGTTCGCGCGGGGGTCGGGGCGTAATTTGTTGGGGTCGGAGTGGCGCTGGGAGTGGCGTACATGGCTGCAGGAGGAGAGAAAGGTGGTACCCTGCCAGTCTCTGCTGTGCTCGGACAATTATAAGGGCTGAGCAGGAGGTCCGGTGGTCGATCCCGGCACTAACGGTGTAATTGTCTTCCGGTGCTTCCTATTGTTCCAGCAGCCCTCTTCTGCCTGGGGACGGTACCCTTCAGTCGAGATTGGGTGTGAAAGAATGGGTAAAGTAGGAGGTAAAGTTCGGAGAGGCGCTGCGCTCATGCTCGGAGTTTGCCGATGATGCTTTCCCGAGATTCAGAGTAGGATTCATTCATTTTCGAGTCGCCAAACACCAAGAGTATTCGTCGATTGTCTGCTATACTCTCTTTATATTGCATGAAATAGCACACACATCGCCCAAGAAAACAATCGACAAGCAGGTATCAGTAAAATTAGGAGTCGTCAAGGATCGTTAAGAGAGAGCCATAAATTGGGGAATACGCCCATGCTCAGACATCCAAGGATACACCCGACCCAGCGTTCCCTCCCGATGGCAGATCCAGCGTTTTGAATACCGCAGGCTGACCAGCGGGAGTGACCGCCAGCTGAAGCTGCGTCTGCTTCTGCGTCGGATCGGAGACGAACACCTTCCCCGCACCCGCGTCGTAGATCACCGTAGACGCAATATTCGTCCTGATGTTTGAGCTATCGGGGAAACTAACCGCCCCTCCCTTCACGTCCCAGAACACAGCGTAAGCGACCTTGGCCGCGCTATCATACAGCGCGGAGATGTGCACGTCGTTCTGTACGGTCTGGAGCGTGGAGGCGGCTGCCTTGCTCGCGAATGTGCCCTGGTCTGCGGTGCCGGGGTAGATGGTGTACTCGAGCGGCTGGGAGGTGTTCGTGCGGGCGAGGTAGGCAGTGAAGAGGTCTACGGTGGTGGTTCCCTGACCGGACGTGCCAATTTTGTTCCATGCGCCGGACTTGTTACCCGTGGCGACCGTAAGTTTCGCGGAGGTAGCGTTCGGGAAGGTGTACCCGACGCCAGCGTGCCAGAGGGACTTTGGGCCCTGCTTGGTCGCACCGCCAGACACTTGCCCGTCGATATACACGTCGCCGCTGTGGCGCTTCTGGTCAAGCACGCTGCGGACCTCGACGGGCGAGGTGTTATTGATGTTTCCGATGAGCACGCGCTGGACATCGTCGGCGGTGAAGAACCAGGCTTTCTGGAAGGAGAATTTGCCCGTGACGGGGTTGGTGTAGCGCATGGCGGCGATGCCAACCTCGCCGGTGGAGACGCCGCCGACAAAGGAGTGCTTGCCGGTAGCGCTCGTGGAGGAGCAGTTGAGCTTGGTGCCTTTGTAGTCGATGCTAATGCCAGGAATCATGTCCCAATCCCAGGCGGCGGCGATGTCCTCGTATTCGTTGCCTTGAACGTATGTGTACAGAGTGCCGTCTGCGAGGTGGAAGCCGAAGGGCTGTCGAGAGGAGGTCAGTAACAAAACAGGAAAGAGAGCGGACCGTGCTTACATTCGCCGAGTTGGTGCACTCCGAATTCTTCGTGCGCTCGGAGTACATCTTCAATGTAGACACGTAGTTTTTGCCCCGGTGAACCTGTAGCAAATTAGTTGCCGGCTGGTTCAATATAGGGATGTTGTTCCACCATGTAGTCATTCGCATAGAACAGTCGGTTCCCTTCCAATTTACCCGCGTTAGCCCCCTCCGAGCCGCCCTTGAGACTAGTAGCCACGTCCGTGATGACAGCGTTTCCCGAGAGACGGCCAAGTGTCTCGACAGCAGTCAAATTGATGCCAATATCATGGGTAGGCCTGCAAGGCATCAGCGATCTTCGCGTTGGGATTTGCCTGCCACGCACTGATAGTCGGCGGTGGGGAAAGCAATGAAACGGGGTAGTGCAGACTGCCCAAGACGTGGAGATCAGTAAAGCGCATTACGACAGTTTAGTATATCACTTACGAAGTCCCAGTGCATGATGGAAGTCTTCTGATTGTTGAAGATCATCCACCGGTCTGAGTCCAAGAGGGCCGCAAAGACGGCGAGCTGATCCTGATTAGCGGCGAACTGCGTCTGAGCCGCATTGATCTCGAGCTCCATGACGTCCTTCGCGCTAAGCATGCGCCGTCAGCATAATTAGATGCAGGTAAGGAGCACTACTCACAAGACATTGCCGTAGTTGCCGTTGTACAAAAGCCCGCCATGCTGCTGGAAGCTCCCATCCGCCTTGACCCCGTCGTTCTTGACCTTCTCGCTGTATACGAGCTGAGCGTGAACCCGAGAGTAGGCATCCGTGAGCCGCGTCGTGTTCTTCATCAACATAGCGTCGTCCGCACCGATCTTGGCTAGGTCGAGTACGTTGGCGCCAGTGAGATAGCCCTCGTTCGCGTTGAATGTGGCATAAGCGCGGGAGGTGATGTGGGTGCAGGAGTTGCGCTCGGAGCTGGATAGAGAGTCGCCGAGGACGAGGCAGGTCTGCGAGACTAGCAGAGGGAGACCAAGGACGTTGCTGTACCAATTGGTGTTCCAGCTAACGAAGGTTGATGAATAAACATTCGCACATAGAACTCAAGGTCTTACAAGCCAGCCGTCCCACAAGGGCACTCATTCTTTCCATGGAAGTCTCCGTTTACGCAGGCGTCATTCTTGTAGTCGTGGGAGAACCAGTACCCCATAGCCGAGGATATAGCGCTGCGAAGGTCCTTGTTCTTGACCCATTTGCTATCTTGCTTGGGCGCACCGCCATGCCAAGCGGCGGTCATAGCCACTAAGTGGATGATCAGAACCTGTTCACATCGCAGGTCAAAAGCGACTGCGTACCAATCCTATTCCAGTGATTCAGAGCGGGCCAGTTCGCGCGTTGCGCAT
>JAMQCK010000941.1:0-13736 GCA_024196135.1 Pleurotus ostreatus/Saccharomyces cerevisiae fusant | reverse complement strand
CCGAAATCCCAGAACACAATCTGTTTGCGCCTTATCTGGTGATCGTGGGCAGGGCCCCTTCTACCGCGTGCGCTTTGACCAGAGAAGGTAACTTTGACGTACCCCTTTGCAGCCCCAACTCACATTACCTCCAGGTTTTGCTGCAGTGGCTTACGCTGATGGTTCGCTGGTCATTGCGGAAATACGTCGCAACGCTGTTGTCCAGCGTATGCGTCCGGACAGTCGCAGACAGAGCGCTCTTGGACTGCATCGTCGGGAAGACTCAAGCACGGACGCAATCAGCGCCTTGCTATGGGTGGTGAGCCCGCTCGCGGAGGGTGTGTATGTCCACATCTACGCTGACAATCATACTAAATGATCGACTTCCATAGATCCCACGCCAAGCCTGCGGCTCCTTGCTCTTCGCAGCTCAGGCACTGGTCGCATATACACCGTAGATCGCGATGGTGGCGCTGGACCATCAAAAGCAGGACCTCTCGCTTTCGAAGGCGCATCTGAAGTACTCAACAACGGTATATTCGTCGTCGACAGCAAGACGGGAGGTACGTGGCGCGGCGGCGAGCGTCCAGGATCGAAGCCTTTGCTCGTCAGCGTCGGTGCGCGCGGCGCACGCTGCAACGTCGACATCACGGGCGAGCGCATCGGAAAGGTCGACTGGGGTAGTCGGTTTGGAATGGCAACCAGCGCTGCGGTGGTAGAAAAGCTGGGCTCGCATGCACTTCTCGTGTTCAACGCTACTGGAGAGTCGGCAGCATATTCGTTGCCGCGTCTGGAGCTCATGCATACGCACCAACTGACTGCGCCTTCGACGATGTGAGTGATGCAGATCCTTTGGTCTGATGTTCGTTGACCAAGCCACTTTACCCACACCCTTCCAATCCTGACTTCGTCCAGCCCACCCTCCCCCGATACTACTGGCGACTACGTGGCCTGGGCTCGGCACGCTACAGCAGGGGTGATGCGCCATGCATCGTATGCCACTCTGTTCGCAGGCAGACGGCCTCACGCAGGCTTGCCGGACGTCGAGTATGTGAGGGTACGTTGCTCGAATGTCCGCCCAATCTGCCAACTCACTGACATTGTACACTTGTAGGGCCCACAGGTTCCACAGCCACAGCCTGTCAGTGCAGGGCCCGAGACGTGGTCCGCCTGGCTGGGAGGCCTGACCGGACGCGGAACGATGACAGGCGAGCAGATCGATGCAATGCGTGCGCCTCAAATGCTTGCCCTTTTATTTGTGCCGACTGACATTACCTCCACAGTGGCTGGCCCGGATCGCCCTCCTCCTCGGCCGCGCGCACAGCCGCCACGCAGTCCGGGCATCGCAGGTGCCTTCGGTTCTGGCGTGAGCGCGGCAGGCGTAGCCGACGCAGCTGAAGGTGCTCGCGCTGGGCTGGCGGATAGGCTGGGCGCCGCACTCAACGAGCGCGGACAAGCATTGAGCGAGCTTGAACAGCACTTCAACGCCCTCGAGGAAGGAAGTCGCAGTATGGTCGCTCAGGTAAGTGAAGGAGAATTCGAGGAAGGGCATTGCTAACATGTGATTTACAGGCGAAGCGCCTCGCCACGCAGCAAACAGCGAAAGGGTGGTTCAATTTCTCATCGTCGTAAAGGTTTGAAAAGACAAGGTGTTGAACAACCGAATTCGACTGCAGCACTATCCAAGATCTCGCTATGTTACTTTGTACAATACATGATTCGTATGCGAGTGTTGACCAATATATCTGTACTCCTGGAACGTAGAAGCTCACGGAATCTTGACCCCCGTCTCCTCCACGGGAGTGTCCAGCGTCCACTTCCCCGCGTCGAGCCCCTGTCGCAACTCCCGCTCCGCCTCCAGTAGCTTCGCAAAGCGCTCTCCCACACCTCCCTTCCAGATACTCGACGCCTTCCAGATACGCTCCGCGCGCGGCACGCTCTGCTTTATGCTTGTGAGCAACGTGAGGGTCGTGCGTACTGGCACCGGGAAGGGGCGCATCTGGTCGAACGCGGTAGCGGTGTACACTGGTTGGCCCTTGAGCTCGGGGTACGGGACAGGAAGAGAGGATGAACGTACGCGGGTGCAGCTCGTCGTCGTCGGGCAGGGTCTCAGCCGCGTCGATGTAGGACGAGGCGGCTTTGGTGAGGTGGTCTGCGGCGTCTTGAGGAAATGTCTCATCCAAGTGAGCGACAGCGGCGTGGTAGAAACCAAGTGCACTATAGACCATACCATCAACAACGCCTGCAATAAGGAGTAGAAAAAAACGACGCACGCCGTTGCCTCAGCTTTCGGATACACATTGAAGGCCAGGTGGAATGCGGGATCGGGGACCGGGTTAGCTACCGGAGGAAGCTTCTCGACCTCTTTCAATGTCTCTTGCGCGACTTCGTATATCTCTTCAAGAATCTTCTGATCCTGGCTCTGCGAATACGCCTGCAGATGCCCGCTTTAGTCTCGCGGGTCTGCACAGCAAGAACCAGAGCAGGGCACTCACGGCTTTCAGCACGTCGAGCAGGTATCGCCTAACACCAAGGATGAACGTGGGGTCGAAGACGGGTCCTTTGTCAGTGGCGGGGACGCTTTTGTATGTCTCGCTGCCCCAGGCCAGGACCTGGACGGCATTAGACAGCCACAAGCGCGCGTTGTCGTATTTGCCTCGCGAACCCGAGTCGAGGCATGCGTTGAGAATCCACCTCCTGTTGTTAGCAGTCAGTATTTCTGTTCATATGTGTGCACGAGGGACGAGCGGTACACACCTGACGGTGGTAGAGAACGCGAGCCGCGCACGCTGCCAGCCAACCTGAGAGAGGCGCGCAGGGAGCTCGCGCATGAGCTGATCAGGGCCAGCATTCGGCCACGCCTCAGACATCTGGACCTCCCATTGTACTGCCATTCATCGTCAGCAACGGAAGATAAAACGTTTGGACTATACCGACACTGCATCTGACTCCGCTGCAGCCATTCCTGATCCAACGCGACGACGCGCGTATCGGTGGTAATCGCGTTCGTGAGCAGCTCGAGGATCTGTTCAATAGATATCTTGTCAGACGAGTTAAGGACGTGAGATCGACAATGCAAGCGTACCCCGCCTTTCGTGCCGAGGAGCATCTGTCCCGTCTTTGGATCGCGGGTCTGCGTCTGCTGCTTCAGCTCATCGGAGCCCATCTTGAATTGCTGACAACGAACAGTTTTGTCAGTTTGGGGCAACTGCTGACCGGGATCCATTCCCCATACGCACCACATGAGCTAGGTTGATCAGCCAGGCCTGCCCAATCGTCAGCTCCCTGAGCAGCATCGCACAGTCCAGAAAACCCACACTCGACTTCCACGTCCCACTCCCCGCGCGCTGCATGTCGCCCAGGATCTTCTCCGCGACGACCCAGGGCATTTCATCCTTTTCATCCGTGATTTCGCGTGCTCCGTTGGCCATAACATCGACGGGCTTCGCCAGCGCCGCCTCCGCCGCGTGCAGTCCTTTGGTCCACTCGGCCTTCTGCTTCTCCTCGGTGGGCGTGAGTTTTGTGGTTGGGAGGCACTCGAGGGCGCGCCGCCAGGCGGGGACGCTGGCGAGGGGGTGGTGGAGGAACTGTGGGGTGGGTTAGTGAGTGAGGAGCGGTGAGTTGGTTGCTTGGGTTTGTGGGCGAGGAGGAAGAGATGAGGATTGGGTACTAGGAATTCAAGGAAAGTAAATTGGGTCAGACTCACATCCTCCGCGGTGGCAAGCCGGGACCATGCCTTGCCGTAGTTCGGGTCGAGGTCGATTGCCTGTGCGAGATGTTAGTTTTTCGTCCTCAAGACCAGTACTCGTCCAAAACTACAGACCTTCTGCGCATCCGCAACCGCATCCATATACCTATCCGCAAAAGTCAGCTCTGAATCGGTAATTGGCCACCATCTTCCATCTCCCAGTCCGTCCCTAGCACAAGCAAGTGCCACTACCTCAAAACCCCCACTCCTCTAGTAATCACTCACTCCTTCAACTGCAACCGACACGCCGCCCGATTCGCCCACAGCACCGCATTCTTCTCATCAACCTCGAGCGCCTCGGTGTACTTGAGCGCCGCGAGCGCGTAGTCCTTGCGCAGGAAGAACGTGTTGCCCTCGGCTTTTAGGTATTCGGCGCGGGAGGGGGTGGAGGCCTCGCCCGATTGTGAGGGGGTAGCTTTAGTCTCCCCTCCTGTGGATGGCCCTGCGGAGGGCGCGGTTTTGTTTTCGTTGGAGGCCATGATGGTAGTTTGAAAGCTGAGTAGGTCGTCAGCGTAGGCGGTCACCGTCGGGCCGCCGACACGCAGTTGAAATTCAGGCGCCGGTCCTCATCGTCGTTGGCCACGACGCCGGCGCCGTTGCTGCCGCCGCCCTTCGCAGCCGCGCTTAGACTCGGATCCTTCGAAGGTCCCCCAATCTTACGAAGTCTCCAAAACGTCCAAGTATTCTCATACGACATAGTGAATAATATAGACTACAAGGGAAGCCCGTGCGGGGTATCGACAACGTCCTGAGCATCCCTTGCTTCCCGCCTCCCAAGCTACTCCAACCTCCACCCGACCTGGCTTCCCCCCTCCCTAGACTCATTCCCGCCTCCTTCGAGGTTATCTTCACCAACTCCACACATAGCTTACCAACCCAATGAAGCACAGGCCAATTACGACCCCGAGGATTATAGCGTCGCGTCGTCGGCGAGACTTGATCATGCCAATGACCTGGTTGATACCGGGCATCTGGGCTAGAGGGAGCGGTCAGTATCAGTTACGAAGGTGTACGTTGAGGATATGGCGGAAGGGGGGGAGCGCGACAAGGGAGAGGTAGGCAGAGGAGATAGCATGAGAGAGGGAAGAAGAAGATGCAGGAAGAGGGAGGGCGAAAGTGAAGGCAGATACGTACATATAACGCCCTGCATTCGTGAGCTTATGCCGACTAGCGAGGCGCGTTGGCGAGAGAAGTCTGCGCGAGTTTCGTAGGCTTGACTGTTGGTTGCAAGGGCGTATGGTGTATGAATGTGAGGTGCGAAATCAGGTAGACAGGCCGGTTGAAAGGAGTAGCAGAATTCGTCAGTACTGCCCTCTCCGAGGTTATGCGTAGTCAACGTACGCAATCAAGTCGTCCGTCATGCGATGCGAGCTATCAATGCGCCCCCGCTCTTCCAACAACGAATCCGCCGCGGAGGATTTGTATGCCCTGCATGCCTCATTAACAACCTCCCCAACCCCCACCTCAACTGTTGACACTCACTGTATATCATTCCGCACACCAGATAGCAGGTTCGCCTGATCCCGGGCAGCCTGTGCGTTAGCGCGCGTGCGGCGGAGGTCCCGGGCGTAGTCGCGGCAGAGTTCCTGGTGGCGCTGGACGGTGCGCTGCATGGAGGGGGAGAGGGCGTCGGGGGTGGCGGCAAGGGAAGCGAGTTGAGCGTTGTTATCCTCGAGCTAAAGAAGTAGGAGTGAGCATGCAATGGAGCCTGGGGTCAAGGTGAGGGTGGGCAGTATGGAGATGTAAGGCGGGCGTACAGCACGATATGATAGAAGGGGACGTATGTTAGTAACGGTCATCCTCACCTTCTCTAACAACTCCTCCAGCTCCATCTCAAGATCCGCACAGCGCGACGGTGCACCGTCCGCTTCCACATCGTGCCCCGGGCGGCCAATAGCAGACGCGAGTTGCGCGTAGGAAGTAAGCTTCGCATCGAAGAGGTTCTCCAGCGTTCGGCACTGGCGGTGGAGGGCGTCATAGGAGGACATCGTGAGCGTCGCAGTAGGATTATCAGTAGGCGTCGAGAGCTAGTTGTCGTCGAGAGTGGGTGCGCCTCTGGCTGTGGAGGCTGTCGTGGTCGTAAGCGCCAGGCACTGTTGTCGCACGCGTCGCCCAGCGCAGCCAGCGGCGCACCGGGCCGACCTTCCGAGCCCGCTAGCGCTTGTCTTCGATCCGCGCGCTCGATCCCAGCACCCGCCGCGATTGTCTAGCAGCCTCCATGACGATGGCCCGCCGTCAGCTCAACCCCATAGCCTGTCAGCCGTATAAAGCCCTGACAGGCTCATGCGTATAAAGCCCCGACAGCCGCCCATGTTGCTCACCCGCACCCTCTGCATCTCCCTCCTCGCCGCCAGTGCCAGCGTCGGTGCCCCGCGCGCGCAAGCCCTCCAGATCCAGATTCAGTCCCCATTCAAGTACATCCACACCAGCACTGCCAACAGCATGTCCAAGGCCCTGAACTCCGCCGGCCTCGCCCCCGAGGACTCGCGCAAGCTGCCCGAGCGCGCGCCGCAGCCGCATGAGGAGAAGATTCTGCAGGCGATTAGGGAGATGTATTCGTGCAATCCGAAGGAGGTGAGTGAGGGCGGAGGGGGGATGGTGCACGGGTGGGTGTATGCGTGTTGCTAATCGGGCACCCTCCCTTGTAGACGACGTTCGATATCTATGCTCCTGAGGCTATCTTCCATGATCCGGTTGGCATAGCGGAGGGTGTGCAGAGCATTCGCGCACAGTTTGTTGGACTTGCGAAGGTACGCTGGCAAGCGTTGTCTAACCGGACGCTCGCTCATAATGCATACACCCAGATCTTTGCCCGCGCGGACATCCCTAAGTTCCGCGTGCTCGAGAACCCAGAGTCGGTGCCCAAGAGCACGATCCTCATCGACCAGGATGTGGCGTACTACCGTGACGACAAGGCTGACAGCCCGACCAAGGTACGTTCCCTCAGGTTTCCAGTTGGCTTGCGCCACAGCCTCGTCAGTTCATCTCCCTCTAGAAATCATGCTAACATCGCGCCTACAGACCATGAACTCGCTCCTCACCATCGAGACCGACAACTCGCACCGCGTCACTCGCCACTACGAGAACTGGAACCACGAACGCACGTCTACGAGCGAGGATGGGTTCCTCGGTGAGTACATTGTCTTCATACCTTGTCCATGTCAGCCGTGTCCTTTCGTGTTCCTGCACGCACCTCCGCGTCTTCGCGTTGCTATCTTCCATACTAACGCATCTCTAGGTATGCTCAACGAACAGCGCAAGCGCATCACCGCGTCGCTCACCGACGCCGTCGTCGGCAAGAAGTGAGCTTGGGCGCACACGTTGTGAGAAGAGGAAGATCAACGACCCGCAGGCGGACAAGGAAGAGTAACGACCAGCGCAGGCGGTCGACTAAATTGTAGATGAAGCAGTGTAAGATAGTGTACAAGCCAATGAGGAATCCTTTCAATCCAAACTTCCCTATGTGTCCAGTCCTCCGATTAGTCCATGGCTGTGTCCTTTCCGTCCAATTCTGTGTCCTTTCCGTCCAATTCTCTATCCCTCGCGTCATCTTCTTCCTTCTTGCATTCTTCTCCCCAATCCTCCATCCCTTTCTCCACCTTCAATCCTCCTCCACCTTCAATCATCCTCCACCTTCAATCATCCTCCACCTTCAATCCTCAATCCTCCCCCCTCGCCCTCTCCTCCTCCTCCCACTCATCATACCGCGCATGCCGCGCCATCCGCCGCTGCTTCCGCGACACCGGCGGTGGCACGCCATGGTTGCCCTTCCTGAACCGCACCCAGTTCTCGTGCAGGCGGCGCACGACGTGGATGTTGGGCGCGGCGTAGCCGGGGGTGGAGGCGGAGGGGACGTGCGGGACGGTGGCGAGGCCGGTGAGGGGGGCGGTGCCGGGGGGGTGGGGGGTTTGGAGGGAGGGGGCGTGGAGGGCGCCTGTAGAGGGGGTTAGTATTCCGTCTTGCTACGAATGAAGGGGCAGGGGGTATGGGGGTGGCAGGGGGTATGGGGGTGGCAGGGGTATGGGGTGAAGGGAATATGGCAGAAGTGTAGGTGAAAAGCAATGAAAACGTCGAAAAACGTCGAACAAAGGAACCAAACACTCACCACTCCCAACATTCACCATCGCGCCCCCCGGGCCGCGCACGGCCCTCGGCACCTCGTGCGTGTCCTGCGGGACGCGGCCCTGCCGGTGCGGGTCCGCGATGCGGTGTGCGCCCGCGGCGTAGGGGTTGCCGGGCGGGCGGGTCTTTTTGGGGCGGGGGAGGGGGGTAGGGGTGGAGGGGGTGGAGGTGGCTTTAAACGCCACACTGGTGGTGGGCGCAGAGGTAGACGCCACGATGGAGGGGGCGGAGGTGGAGGTAGACGCCGCGGTGGAAGAAGTGGCAGAGGAAGCAGAGGCCACAGCAGTGGATGTAGAAGTCGCAGCAGCACCCACACCCTCAGCCTCCGGCGTCGGAGAGCTCCTCGAGCGCTTCGGAGGCGAGGGGCGAGAGGAGGTGGGCTCGTCGTCCTCGCCCTCGGCTGCGACCTCGGCGGAGCGCTTGCGACCGCGGGAGGCGTTCGAGTTGCTCGACACCGCTGAGTCGGATGAGTTGCTCGACTCCGCTGAGGCGTTCGAGGTGCTCGACTGCGCTGAGGCGTTCGAGTCGCTCGACTCGGCTGAGTCTGACGACGAAGAATCGGAGGCGGCCCCTTCGATATCAGTCCCCGGCGGCGGCGTCGAGCCCTCCGATGCCGAGGGGCTGCTCCGCGAGCGCTTCGACGGCGCCGGGCTCGACGCAGAAGGGGAATCGTCCCCACCCTCCGCCGCCTCCTCAGCACTGCGCTTCCGGCCGCGGGAGGTGCTCCTGTCCTTGGGTTCGCCGGTCCTGTCCTCCACCTCCTCGCCCTTCCCCTTGCCCTTCTTCACCTCGCTGGCCTTGCCCTCCTTCTCCTTCACCTCCTCCTCCTTCCCCTTCTCCTCATTCCCATCTTGCTTGTTGCTGTCCGAGGCAACAGCCGCATTGTCGGCCTTCCCAGCCTTCGCATCGTTGTTGGCCTTCCCAGCCTTTGCGTCGTTGTCCGTCTTCGTGTCCTCATGCTTAACCACATTCCTCGCCCCCCTTCCACTCACCCCCTCCACGTCCCAACCCTTCACCTTCGCGATGATGTTCAGCATCTCCCACGTGCGTTGGCCGGATTCGTCTGTGGGGTATTTGTGAGTACATTGTTAGAGCGTTGTGTTAGTACGTTGTAAAAGCGTTTGGTGAGTACGTCGTTAACGCGTGATGTGAGTATGTTGTTAACGCGTAATGTGAGTACGTTGTTAGAGCATTGCTCACGTATCTTAGAGGAACCGGTTGCGTGAAGACTTACCCGCGTCGTGCCAGTCCGACTCCGCAAGTAAGCGCGACGGGTGCGCGGCGAGGATGAGGGTGGATAGGGATTTGGGGATCGGTTGAGGACCGTCAGACGAGGGAACGGTGCCATGGGGTTGGCGCATGTTGATTCCCGTAGACAAGGACAAGAAGGCGTTCGGGTGGGCGGCCTCCACCGTCCGCCACACCTCCGCGCTCAGCCCACAACTATGCAGATCGACACTGATAGCTCTCCATCTATCGCCGTACCTGTAGGGGTATCCGTCAGCTCACAATCCCTTCGGTCAGCGCCCCATCCCTTCCGCTTCACCTGGCCGTAACCAACAAACAAAAGACCAATCAACAAATAACTCAAAAAAAACCACTCACCTCTCCCTCATCCTCCCCAAAAACTCCACCGTATGATTCGCCGCCTTCACCGAGTGCAGACTGATACCCATCACCGCGGGCAGGGGCGGCGTTCCATTGAGCACGGTGCGCCGCCGGAAGGGGTCGTCCTCGTCGCCGAGGAGGAGGGCGGGGGGGATCATGCGCCGCAGGCCGCGGGGGAGGGTGAAGGGGAGGGAGGTGGGGGCGGGGGTGAATTTCTTTCCGCTGGCAGCGTCGGAGGTATCGTCGTTAGCGTGGGAGGTATCGTCGTTAGCGTCGGCAGCAGGCTCCTTCTCTTCGTTAGCGTCGGCAGCAGGCTCCTTCTCTTCGTTGACAGACATGTCCACGTCCTCGTCATCGGAGCCCTCTTCCTTGTCATCGAAGCCCGCTTCCTCCCCCTCCTCTTTCTTGTTGTCTCCACTAACCCCCTCCTCCCCCTCCCCCTCCTCCTCCCCCACCTCCCCCTCCTCCAAATCCCCCTCCCCCACCTCCCCCCTTGCACACATCCCCATCCAGATCGTGCGCACGATATCCCGTCTTGCGTGCACGCTCTCGCCCATCGCGCGCAGCGTTATAGCTAAAGCGACCTGGGCTTCGAGGACGGCGAGCTGGTGGGTTATGGGGACGGTGATGGGGGAGAGGGTGGGGGTGGGGGTGGTGGGAGAGGTTGTGGAGGGAGGGGTGGTCGTGGGGTTGTTTGTGGCATTAGCGCCATCTTTCGTGGCGCGATCCTTGTCGGCGGAGGCGGTAGCGCCTTCCTTGTCGGTGGTAGACTTTGTGGCATCGTTAGTGGAGGCAGCAGTCGACTCCTTCCCATCACCCTCCCCCTCCCCCTCCCCCGCATACTTCCCACTCATCGGCACCCGAAACGCCCGGTCCAAGCCCACCTCGCCCAGGATCGCGCCCGGGAACGCCTTGAGATTCCTCCGCAACTCGTCCAGCACGTCCGTGATGCACACGGGGTCGGGTAAGCGGGTTAAGAGGTCCTGAAAGATGGCCTCTTGGTGCGGTTTGGGGTTGAAGAGGGCGCGGTAGTGAGAGCCCTTGTCGGGTGGTGGATAGGTGGGAGATGCTGAGGATGAGGAAGAGGATGGGGCAGAGGGTGGAGTGGAAGTGATAGGTAGGAAGGTGGGGTCGGGGGCGGGAGCAGGTTTGGCGTCGGAGGAGGAGCTCGCGTTTGTGGCATCGGGGTCGGCGCTTGTGGCATCTGGATCGCCCGCCGTGGCATTAGGCGCCCCGAGCATGAGCACCTTCTTCCCCGCGAGGTTGACCCACTTCGGCGGCTTCTCCTCCTTCTTGGGAGTCGGGTCCTGGACGAGGCCCGCGCGCTCGCCGAGGGATGCAGGATCCACACCCTCGGGCACGTAGATGAGGTGCGAGAACCAGGGGTGGTGGCCGAAGCCGGGGACGACGCGGGCGGGGTGGGCGCGCGCGAGGGCGGCGACGCGGGCCTGGTCTGCGCGGCGCGTGGCCATGGCGCAGATGGTGTGGCCGGGGGCGGCGAGGAGGGCGTGGGGGATGGTCGAGTCGGTGGGGTGGGCGTGGACGTCGACGATGTGGGTCGCGATCTCCTGGTCGGTGGGGAATGGGGGCATCGTTGGGAGAGACATGGTATGCTTGGGTAGGTTGTGTAGGTGGTGGTGGTAAGAGCAGAGTCTGTTTATATAGTGCAGGGGCCGTGGGGATTTGTGGCAGCGGTGCATGGACCTTTGTGATGCGCATGGTGTATGACACACCGCATTGGGACGAACAATAGGCGCCGGGTGACCGGGCCGGGTGACATCGATCACTGCTGGATCGGGAAGCAAGGGCGTCTATTTGCGGCCATGCTCCGCTGTGCTAGACGCCTCCGCCTCGCCCGTGTCTACCTCCCGCGCAGGCTGCTGACTATGGCTGCACCCCCGACTGCTTCCTCGTCGGCTGCGTTGCCACCACCGTTCAAAGCGCCCCCGACTGCTGCTCCACCCACCTCCTCCCACTCGAACGCCACCCGGCTGCCTGCCATCGATGCGTCGCCGCCGCGCTACACTGGCTCGCGCGACAAGCTCGACCGCTCGCTCTTCAAGCGCACCATACCACTCCTCGCCGCCCGCGTACCCGCCTCACGCACCGGCGCGGTCCTCCGCGCGCCCGAACTCCGCGGCGTAGTTGCAGAAATCCCTCGCCGGCGGTCTGTCGTTCACGCGCCGAGGAAGGATGGAGACCTGCCGGACATGGACGACGGAGGCGACCGCCTCGTACTCCTGCGTGGCAACAGCGAACACGACCTCCCGGACATCGCACGCGACCTGCTCAAGCGCATGAACGCGACCCTCGAGACGTACAACCTCGAGCTTGGGTATGACTATTGGAATGCTCGTGTGTGCTGTCTTTCTTCGAAGTGTGCATCAGACTCATACGCGCCCAGCCGAAATACTTTACGCCATCTTTCCTCCCGACGCTGGCTTCGACGAAGTCCCCAGCTCCTTCGCTATCACCGGCCACATCGCCCACCTCAACCTCATTGACGAGTACCTGCCGTACAAGTACCTCATTGGCGAGGTCATACTTGACGTGCGTCCCTCCCCCTCTCTCCCACCACATTCCCCTCACCACGCCCCCTCAACCATTCAAACTCATCCACCCACCAAACACTAACCCCCTCCCCCACACCCACTAACCCCACCCCCAGAAAAACCACACCATCCGCACCGTCGTCAACAAGCTCTCCACCATCCACGCCCAGTTCCGCTTCTTCGACATGGAGCTCCTCGCCGGCGACCCCGACTTCGACGTCGCCCACCACGAGGCGGGGTGTGTGTTTCGGTTCGATTTTAGGCGGGTTTATTGGAATTCGAGGTTGCATACGGGTGAGTGGGGGCCACCGCCTGTGCGCTTTTTGGATATCTATACGTCAATGGTCCTTTCCCTAACCCACTCCCTTTCCCTAACCCATCTCCCCCTTCCCCCCATACCCCCCTCACTCCCCCCCTCCTAGTTTTCCCTCCCTCCCACACCCGTCCCCCATCACTCTCCCCCCTTCCTAACCAAAACAACTAACCCCCCCTCCCCCCTAACTGTCCCCCTCCCCCACTCTTCACATCACCTTTAACAAATGAAAAAAATACTAACCGCCCCACCCCCACAGAACACGAACGCCTCGTCTCCCTCTTCCACCCCACATCCCTCATCGCCGACGTCTTCGCGGGCGTGGGGCCCTTCGCGATCCCCGCGGCGCGGAAGGGCTGCGCGGTGCTCGCGAATGATCTGAATCCGGAGAGCTGGAGGTGGTTGGGGGCGAATGTGGGGGGGAATGGGGTGAGTGGGCTTGCGGACGTTGTGGCGAGCGAGCGCATTTCGTTGTGGCGAGCGAGCGCATCTCGTTGTGGCGAGCACATCGCGTAGTATCGGACGAAGACAGCTTTCCTCCACCCCCTGCCTCCCGTCCCGTCTCCCTCGCCTCTCCCTTCCCTTATCCCTTCCTCCTTCCCTTTTCCCTCCTCCTCCTATTCCGTCCTTCCCTCCACCCCACCACCTCTCCTTCTTCCCTCTCCCCTCCTTCTTCCCCCCTCCCCTCCCTTTCCAACCACTACCCTACCCCCCCTCCCCCCTTCCCCCATCCTTTCCCCTACCCCACCCTCTATTCTCCTTCACACCCCACCAAACAATCAAAAGAAATGCACAGACACCAACTAACCCTCCCCCCCCAGGTCACCCCCCTCGTCCGCCCCTCCTGCGAAGATGGACGCGCGTTCATCCGGAACGCGGTGCGGAGGGCGCGCGAGGACCCGTTCCCGGGGTACGCGCCGCCGGTGTCGAGGAGTAGGGCGAAGGCGGAGAGGAGGAGGCGGGATGGCGCCGCGGCTGGAACGTCCTCGCAAGCCCCTGCAAACACAGAGGCGGGAAGCGCGCAAGAGGAGAAGGGGGCGAAGTCAAAGGAGAGCGCACAGGAAGCGAAGGTGGACGCGACAGGGGAGGCGAAGGAGGCTGCGCCTCCCCGCTCCCACATCGACCACTTCGTGATGAATTTGCCCGAAAGTGCGATCGAGTTTCTGGACGCTTTCAGGGGGTTGTATGCCGATGATCCACGATACAATGTCGATGGACCGGAGGGTACACACGGAGGCAAGCCCGACGCCTTACCCATGCCCATGATCCACGTCCACTGCTTCACGCGGGAACCGGAGGAGGGGGCGAGGGAGGATATTATGCAAGTACGTGGTCGTTCAGTCATTTTTCGATTGAGTGAAGGGGATGCGAGGAAGCGAGCTGTCTTCGTCGCCCTCCGCCTCCTTCACTCCTC
>JAMQCK010000940.1:0-13736 GCA_024196135.1 Pleurotus ostreatus/Saccharomyces cerevisiae fusant | reverse complement strand
CACCAGGTCGCCCACCCCCACAACTCGAACAAGGTCATCTTCGTCTTTTCACAGCCTGTCCCGACGTCTGCGCAGCACATCGCTATCGCCGCCGGGCCCTTCCACGTTATGCCCATCGCTCCCGATGCCTCTGCAGACGATGCCACCGGAAGCACCCAGACGCCCATGCATGCCTTCTGCCTTCCCGGCCACGAGGCAATGCTGGCGACGACCACCTCCCCTCTGCGCTCCGCCATGAGCTTCTACTCTACGGAATGCGGCTCTTATCCGTTCGGCTCGTACAAGGTCGTCTACGTGGACGAGATGCCAAAGCAGCGATTTGACAGCGCCACATTATCTTTGATCACGGTCGACTCCCTTCATGGTGACGACGCTATCGAGCAGGCCTACGAATCTCGTCATGTCCTGGCGATGTCGCTTGCCAGTCAGTGGATCGGTGTCAACATCCAGCCAAAGCAATTCTGCGATACCTGGCTGGTCAACGGTCTCGCGTCGTACATCTCCGGGCTGTTCCTCAAGAAGCTGCTCGGTACAAACGAGTATCGCTTCCGGCTGAAGAAGGACATGCAGCGTATCTTGCGGATGGATACCGGCGCCCAAAAGCCGATCTGCCAGCCCACGCACGTCGAACCTCCCGACGCCGCAGACCTCCCCTTCATCAACCTTAAGGCTCCCGTCGTTCTTCACATCCTTGACCGCAAGCTCGGCAAGTCGGGCACCTCGCTCGGCCTAAGCCGTGTGCTCCCCAAGATCTTCCTAGCCGCTATGAGCGGGGAGATCCAAGAGAACGCGCTCTCGACAAGCTACTTCTTGCGAGTGTGCCGGAAGGTCAGCGGGGTGGATGTGCGCGGGTTCGCGGAGCAGTGGATCTATGGGAGCGGTTGCCCGTCGTTTGCTTTCCAGGCGACGTTCAACCGAAAGAAGATGGCGGTGGAGATCACGATGCGGCAGGAGTGCCCGGCGTACAAGGCTCACGAGGGGAACGCGTTTGCGATGGAGCAGTATAAGCCTGCGCCATTGTTCGAGGTGAGTTCGTGCTTCAACCGAGGTGTTCCAAGTACTGACCAGTGGTGAAGGGGCAAATGACGATCCGAATACACGAAGCGGACGGCACGCCCTACGAGCACGTCCTTGACATTCGCTCCAACTTCAAGCGCTATGACGTTCCGTTCAACACCAAGTACAAGCGCGTGCGGCGAAATACGAAGCGCTACCTCGCTCGACAAGCGGCGGCCCAAGCCGCAGCCGAGGGTGACGCGGACGCCGCCGAAGCCATGGGGCTCATCGACATGGGCTTCGGGCTGGAGATCTGGGAGAAGGAGGACGAGCGCGAGAACTGGAAGGTCGCAGACTGGACGGAGGAGGAGGAGCAGCAGATGAGCGGCGCGACGTATGAGTGGATCCGGATGGACGCCGACTTCGAGTGGATCGCGTTCATCTCCTTCGACCAGCCTGACTTCATGTGGGTCAGCCAGTTGCAGAGGGATAGGGATGTGGTGGCGCAGTTGGAGGTGGGTTGACTGAGTACAACTTTGTGACGAGAGGAATGCTCATAGCACTTTTCAGGCGATCTATGCGCTTTCGAGGACGCCGACGGCGATTGTGTCGAGCACCTTGACTAGGACGGTTCTCGTGACCAACTACTTTTACCGCATCCGGTGTGAGGCAGCGTTGGCGCTTGTCCACGTATGTTACCATCCTTTCAGGCCCAAGAATGACACTGACACGGTATACAGTGCGCGGTCAGGCGTACGGAGTTCTTGGGCCTGTTCCACCTCTTCAAGCTCTTCCTTCGTTACTGCTACGACACGGAGGACCCGAAGCAGGACTTGTTCAAGCACAGCTACGTGCCCAAGCCCAACGACTTCTCAGATATTGCCGAGTACTTCGTGCGAAAGCACCTCGTCACGGCTATTGCTCGGGTGCGGTTTGAGAATGGCAAGACGCCGCCCGTGGTTCGCCAGTTCCTGATCGACCAGCTCAAGTTCAACGACAACACGACCAACGCGGTGAGCTCGCATGTGGTATGCCTATGAGTATCCAACTGAACAAAGCATAGTACTCGGATGCCTTCTACATCTGCACGATCATCGACGGACTTGCATGCGCGACCACATCGACTGCGCCTCCAGAGCGCGGAGAGCTCCTTCCCACTGAGGGTCGTGCAGAGCTCACCTCCGAGGACGTCCACCTGCTCAATGAGGCGATGTCTGAGATCGAACGGTACCAGGAGATGGACAAACTGATACCCTCACCGCACAACGTCGTGACTGTCGCAGTCATCGAGTTCTACACCGTTCTCATGGTGGCGAACTACATCCCCAGTCATCCGTATAGGTTCTTCTTTTACTCTCGGTAGGCTCTTTCGACGTTTACATTTTTATTGCACTCACTCTTGTTCAGCGACGGCAACTACACGCAAGTGCGCATTGCCGCGTTCGATGCCCTGTTCTTGATGAAGTGGTTCAACCCGGAGATCATGGAGTACCTCTTCTCGGTTATGCTCTACGACCCCTCCAGGGTGATCCGGCGGCATGTCGCGCGCAATTGTTGTACCAGCCTCGCTCTGCTCGTTCAGATGGGCGACCTCAAGTCAGGTGCGAAGGAGGCGGAGCAGCTGCTCATTGAGGAGGACGGCTCGATGGCGCAGGAAAGGATCAAGGAGGCCAGGAAGACCGAGATGGACACCATCTTCAAGATCCTGAGGAAGGACAGGGAAATTGGCAAAAACGAGACGCTGCGCCAGTTCCTCATCCCTCTCATAAGGTAAGCAACCGTTTCTATAATGTCTCGTTTCGTCGCTGACTCTATCTTCTCAGCGCTCCGGAGTTGGACTATGAAGTTCGCTGGACTCTCCTCAAGCTGGCGCATCTCCTGATCAGGCCACACGAGGAGATCTTCCAAGAGAAGATGCCGCAGCTCAAGATACACCTTCCGCCGACTCCTGTTGTTGAGACGCCCCCGGCTTCCTCACCGTCAATCAGGATGAAGCCTCCCCGTCCGCCTGGCCGCTCCCACGGTCCGGAGAGCCCTGCTATCCCCTCGACACCCAAGTTGAGGCTCGCGCCACCCGCTCCTCCTACCCCGCGCACCGCAATGGAGCCGCCTAGGCCTCCTCCCCCGCCTGCACGCCCCGCACCCGCACCCTCGCCATCGGCACCGGCACCGGCCGCAAAGGCGTCGAAGCCTAAGCATAATAAGCCTGCTCCGCCTCCGCCGCCACCTCCAGGTCGTCCGAACAGGCAGAATGTGCGTCCCCAGAAGGCGCAGACGAGCGGGATGAACACAAATGACTTGATCATGTGCCGGAATGCGCTGAAGAAGTTGAAGGCGCATAAGCGCGCAAAAGCCTTCCTCAAGCCGGTCGACCCTGTCCGGGATCTTGCGCCGAAGTAGGTGGTCAAAGAGTTGGTATGGGGCCGCTTGCTAACGGCCTTCCAGGTATTTCGACATTATCAAGAACCCGATGGACCTTGCGACGATGGAGATCAAGCTCGAGCAAGGTCACTATGCGGACAGGAACGCATTCCGCAAGGACTTCGAGCTCATGATCAAGAACGCGAAGACATACAACCCTCCTGGGTCCTTCGTGCACATGGACGCGATCAACCTTGAGACGTTCTTCGAGAAGCGTAAGTCCGTCTTAGAATCGTTCTCTCTTCATGCTCACTTCCTCCTTAGACTGGGCAGCAATGACCAGGACACTTGCAGGCAGAGAGCAGGAGGCAAATCTCCGCGCCGAGCAGGCCCCACCTCCCCCTGTGCCACGCCCGGTGATTGCCGGTCCTCGTAGGATATCTGCGCCTCGTCCAGTATCTCCTGCACCCGCAGCCGCGGCGCCAGCCACGCCTACAGAAGCCAAACCTCGCCCAACCATCAAGCTCAAACTTGGTGGCGCGAGCAAGCCTGCGGTTGAGACCCCTGTCAAGAAGTCCATCAAGGCGAAGGCGAAAGCTCGCGCCGCTCCATCCGATGTTCCTACTGATCCACCACCTCCGTACGAGGACGATGGCACGGGCGACCTTCTCGAGGAGGTGCTCGCTGTCGAGCAGGAGCGCGAGCAGCAACGGGAGCAGGAGAGGGAGCAGAGGCGAGAGCAGAAGCGCTCTGCACCTCCGGGCAAGCGGAAGAAGTCGCCGGATGCGCTCGACGAGGACGAGATCCTGGAATTGGCGTCGCCTGCGAAGAAGGAGCGGCGTGCACCGTCACCTGCGCCTGCTCCGGTGTCGACGCCTCGTCCGACTATCAAGATCAAGCGCGAGAAGCCTCCTGCACCCTCACCTCGTACCATCTCTGCTCCGCGACAAGTGCAGGCGGCGCCTGTACACGCCCCTGCACCGGCTGCAGCGCCAGCACCAACCCCACCTGCCCCTGTTCCGGTTGCCACCCCCTCGCGTCCCACACCAGCACCCCCTACCACCCCTGCCGTCGCATCACTCAAGGGCAAAGAGCGGCAGGTCTCTTCGCATCCTCCCTCGCATCCTCCTTCTCGTGCTCCGTCAAGAGCAGCCTCGCATGCCACCGGGCCAGGTCCCTCTACCCCTAGTGGACCGAGGACGACGGTGTATGCGGCCACGCCCATCAATGAGAAGAAGTGTCGCGAGGTGCTGAAGACGCTCTCCAAGTCGGAGTTCTACCCCATCTTTGCCCAGCCTGTTGACCCTATACGGGATGGTTGTCCTACGTGTGTTTATCCTCTCAGTGTCTGTACCCTGTCTTACATCACCTCAGCTACTACACAGAGATCGAACATCCTATGGACTTCTCGACGATGGGCAAAAAGCTCACGGAGGGCAAGTACCAGACGATGGAGGATTTCCGCAAGGACGTCGAGCTCATCTTCAAGAACTGCCGCAAGTTCAACCCGGTGTCGACGTTCCCGACGCAGTGTGCGGACAATGTCGAGGCGCTGTTTAAGAAGGAGTGGGCGAAGGCCATGGAGAAGAAGCTATCGTACTCGGAGAAGCGAGGGTTGCAGTCGGTCCTTCGGGACCTCAAGACCCATCCATCGTGCGTTTGCGTGGGTTGCATGGCCGTGAAGCTGGCTAACAAATTTCCAGATACTTCATCTTCTCCGAGCCCGTCGACCCCGATCTGCTGGGCATCCCGACGTACTTCAAGATCATCCCGAAGGAGAAGGCGCGCGACCTGCGGACGATCCAGCAGAAGCTCGACGCGGACAAGTACGACACCGTGCAGGCGTTCGAGGCGGACTTGGAGCTCATGATCCAGAACGCGCTCACGTTCAACGGGGAGACGTCCGAGGTCGGGCAGGCGACGCTGCGCATGCGGGACGGCATCCGGTCGGCAATGGCGAGCTTCCGGGCGAAGGGGACGAAGCGGAAGGATGGGGGAGAGAAGGGGAGCTCGCAGCCGGCGAAGAAGATGAAGATGTCTGCGTGAATGTTGTGTATTATAGTCAGTTATTAGCGTACATACAGTAATTTGGGACTGGACAGTAGTGCTCGGTCGTATAGAGAAATGTCGAACAATGGGATTCGGTATGTAGCAAAGAAATAGATGCCTGCCTGCGATCGAGGGCCGTGCAAGTACGTTAATCTACATGGCCGCCTGGCGTAATGGCAACGCGTCTGACTACGATTCGGTAATCAGGAGATTGCAGGTTCGACCCCTGCGGTGGTCAATAAAAGAGCATATAGCCATCTATGCTTTTTGCATGTCACAAGGGCTGAGCGCTGAGCGCCAAACTCTCTTGTGAGTTTCCAGGCAACTGTGGACTGTGTGGTCCAGAGGTGACATGTGCAATTCGATTCTATGGTAATTGTTTGTGTGAGTGACGCGGGGACTGTCACGCGAGCCGGAGGAGCTGCTCTTGCCTCCGTCGATCACTAGCTAGCCGGTTTTCGATGTCGTCCGCTCTGTTGCAACGGGTGCGCGCCCCGCCTGCCCTTCGCGCCGCGCAGACGTCCGTGCGCCACTATGCCCGCGCCGAGCCCAACACCGGCGACCCCAAGAAGGAGCACATCCGCCGCGCGCTCTACCCCAGCACCATCCGCAACAAGCCCACGCCCACGGGCACCTACCGCCCCGACGTCGCCCGCGCCCTCCTCCGCGCCGTCCCCCACACGCACGCGCACGAGGTCATCGAGCGCGCGTGGCTGCTGCACAAGCGCCACGTCCGCAAGGCGCGCGACGCGGAGCTCGCGCGCAAGTTCCGCTGCATGCAGGAGGCGATGGACGAGCTCGAGCGGATTGCGCCGCACCTGCACCTGGAGGCGAACAAGCGGGAGGACCCGCGCGCAAGGAGCAAGGCGGAGATGGAGAGGTTGAAGGAGCTGTCGACGCCGCAAGCAAGGGCGCTGGACGCACGGATACGCGGCCTCTTCCCGCGCGAGCTCAAGGTGCCGACGGAGACGCCGTCTCGAACGGGATGGAACTATGAATGGGAGCCATTCCAGCGTCCGACATAGAGGTGCGTAATTTGTGCTCAATTCTTGCTACGTTTGACTAAATGCAATACAGGGTCGGATGCGACGTTGGACGGATATACAGTACAGAGCAAGAGATTGGATAGCTACAATTACATCCACTGGCGCTCTTCTCTCATCGAGAACGGGTCTCCACTCATCATCATCTGCGCCCCCTCGTTCTGCCGTGCCGCGGTCTTGCCCACTACTGCGCCATGGACCGACTCCAACGTCTCCGTCCACTTCTGCAAGGCAGCGTACCGCTTCTTCTCGAGGCTTTGCCTGAAGACACAAGGGTGAGTAAGAAGTTTGACGACACTGAAGGGTGGACATACTTCTTGTCGAGCTCCAACCGCATGCCGACCTGGTCGATGCGACCATCCACCTTGCCCTCCAAGATCAGTCCTATCAACAACTCCTCCACCTCCTCGACATCCACGTTCAGTTGCTGTGTGCCCCATGAGTATGCGTTGACACCTTTGAAACCTCGTCACATACCTTCGCCAAGAAGACCAACTCCAATCGAGTATACGGCTTGATGAGGTCGATCAAGTACTGCGTCCGCAAACTTCGCAAGAGCTCGCCGATGTACTGCTTGATAAACGAGTCGCCCATGATCGTCGCGGCGTTGTCTGCAGGCAGCGTCAGCATCAGTCGCTCGTTCAGAGTCGCCGCATTGCACTCACCTTTCAATATCTTCTCCGCTGCATGTACCTCTCTTCGCTGATACGCGTCGACCAGATCCGTCATTGCCTTGATCTCCGGGTCGTTCTTGTACGGCTTCGTCTCCTGACTGTCGAAGGGGTTGACCTCCGCGCCCGTGAGCATGTTCGCGAGCACGAGGTATTTGAGGACCTGGATGCGCTGCAGCGAGCCCGCCTCGTCGTAGTTGCGGAACGAGTCGAAGAAGTCTGAGTACGCCTTGCTCCATTGTCCTGCAATCATGCTATTAGCATACCGTCCCCCAATACCCTGCATGAACACCACGCACGCTCCCCCATCCACATCTTGCCCCCGCACTCCTTGATGACGCCCATAATCCGGGGATGCGGGATAGCCGACCGCACGGCGTTCGTGGCGTTGTAGATCTCCTTCAGCTTCTTGAAATTCCGCGTCTCGTTGTACATCTGGATCTCAAGGGCGTAGATCTCCAGCAGCTGAGTGCCGCGCTGCGACTGGTCGTCCTCGCCGCCTTGGGAGGCATTGTGCAGATCGCGGATGAGCTGGGTGGGGAGGTGGGTGTGATCAATTAGGTGATTGGAGAGGAATGGTCATTGAGACGCACCTTGGATAGCCGACCATACTCCTTCTTATCGAGCCACAACTTGGCCAGCTTGAGGTTCGTTTTGACGGATAGACGCTGCACAGATTCCTTATGTTAGCTCTCATTCCCATCTTCGCCACCATCCCTCACCACATCCCTCTCCCCTCGCACACACGCACCTCATTCTTCGCCTCAATCAACGCGTCCTTCGTCACATTGTAGAACTTCTCCAGAATATCAACCTCCACAGGCCCGCCCTTCCCGCCGCCCACATAGTCCAGGATGCCGTTGATCGTCTTCTCCGAGTAATTGCGCGTCACCGCGGACTTTGTGTACTTCAGCAGCTGCGAGTAGGTCTTCAGGGCCTCTTCTGGGCGGTGCAGAACAAGAAACAGAAGCTTGGTGCACTGTTTGAGGGCTTTGAAGCCCCTGTAGTATAAAGATATGTGTGTGAGTAGGTCATTCGCCACAAGCGAGCAAGCACGCGCACCAGTCGCCCATCTCCTGCTCCTGGTCGACGATCGCGCGGAATTCCTTTAGTGCTTCTTCGGGGTCATCCTCCTTCTTTGCTGGTGGGGAGATGGGTCAGGTAGGTGGGTGTGGAGGAGAGGGTGGATCGCCACGCACACTTGGCGCGGTAGTACATGTTCTCGACGTCCGCGGCACCGGCGTCGTTGTCGTCGTCGCCATCGGAGTAGTCGAAGCCATAGTCCTGTTATCCCGTCAGCCATACTCGCGCGAACTGTGGATGTGCATGGAATAATGGCCAGCATATGTGATTAGGCGCCCAAAGAACAAGGGCACGCACCTCGTCGTCGGATCCTTGCATGTAATCGGCATCATCGTCATCCATAGTGAATGGTTACTGGTGCGGATGGGTGAGGATGAGGTTGAGAGGTTGCTTGAGAGGAGGAAGGAGGTGGGGAATGAGGCTGCGAGGTGGTGGGAGGCCGCGCCAAAGTCGAGGGCGCGCACGCCACAAACGCGACACGCGTCTGCGCGCGCTTCGGCGATAGCCGAAAAGTTCAACATGAATACCACGGTTGCGAGTACTGATGGTCACCTCCCAATCTAACGCTCTGAATGAAAGAAGCTTCACAAGAGTGAATAGTGAACATCCAAGTCAGTAAGAAGCGAAAAGAGCCAGAGGAAAGTGGGGAAAGGTAGAAAGATCAGTGTTGCAGATGAGAACACAAGCGTGTCGAGGGGAAGCCGTCTGAAGCAATACCACCCTTGAAAACGTCGCATACGTCATCGAGCAAACCCTTCAAGCACGTGCGTGTGCGCTCGCCTCTGATCTGCGCCCTGCCACCTCTGCTTGTCCCCGACCCTCACCTCGTCGCCTCAGGTTCCCGCCATCCTTGTACGTAGCACGAAATAATATGTCGTCCATCTAGCCGGGCTTTCAGACCCATTCACCACGTTCAATGCAACCGAAATATAGTATCAGCTATCCGCCAGCGCAGATCCTGTTGCGGCGGTCAAGCGGGTCCCATAGTGGTGTGGGATGCCGTCGCATCTCTCCTCCCCCCTTCCCCTTACCCGCCACCTTTTTCCCTCCTTATTCGCTCCCCTCGTCGCCCGCACGACACCACTTCTTCGGCGGCTTTCATGAGCAGGGCAGCCACCGAACACATTCATGCGGCAGTTGCTGGCATTTTCTCTTAGGGCCTTTGGATTGTCGCGAGAATGTACAGGATATCACATAGGGAATCAATTCATCCAGTTTACTACTTAGGCTGTATGCGTCGAACTTGATTGCAGCGCGCTTCGGTGGCATTGTGGGCGCGCAACTTGACGCCTACAAGTGTGTCGGAGATCACCGAAACACAGCCGCACGTGCCGTTTTTGTATGACGTATGCGACGTTTTCAAGGGTGGTATTGCACCAGTTGGGGAAGCCCATCGTTCATGGAGCGCACAAAATGAGCCCAACTTACTAGCGAACGAAAAACCAGATAACACGCGCATGGTGAGAAGGTATGCAGCAGATTGCATTGAGGGAGCGAATGGTAATTGATACATGATACAATGCGACGACCCAGTCTAATGTCCAATGATCCCGAGTCAAGTACACGAACATACAACCTTAGAGCTGAACTGTAGCTTAGTTCCAGATCTGGTTGGTGTTGCCGTCCGTGCAGGTCCAGGTCTGCATGAGCTTGCCGTTGTCGAGGATGCCACCGGTCAAGTCGAGGCACTGGCCCTTGCTCTCAACAGCGAGACGGTTGTCGTCGGTGTAGTACCACGACTGCTGCGCGAGGCCGGTGTAGCACTGCCAGAGCTTCATGCCCGCGCCGTTGGCGAAGCTCTCGCCGGCGTCGAGGCAGAAGTTCGTGCCCGCGAGCTTGACGGCGGTGCTGCCGCGGGAGAGGACCCACTTCTGCGCGCTCGAGCCGTTGCAGTCGTAGATGTCGACGGGCGTACCGTTCGCCTGCACGTTGCCCTGGACGTCGAGGCACTTGCCGGTGTTGCCGTTCGGGTGCAGGGCCTGGCCGGTGCTCGAGGGCGGGGTCACGGGCGTGGTGCTGCCCGACGGCGCGGTGACGGTCCACTTCTGGTTGGTGTTGGCGTCGCTGCACTGCCAGGTCTGGGTGGGCGCGCCGTTGCCGAGAACGCCGTCACGGAGGTCGAGGCACTCAGCGCCGGTGCCGACAGAGTAGTGCTGCGTGGCCGAGTTGTAGGTCCACTGCTGCTGGGGCAGGTTGTCGTAGCACTGCCAGATCTTCATGGAGACGCCATCGCCGACTAAGTAGATCGTAAGAACATGTCAAGGACGATAAAGTCAAACTACTCACGATTAGAGCCAGCGTCAAGGCACATCTGGGTGCCGTTAAGCTGGAAGCGCTTCTGGTCGTTGTTCAAAGTCCACGCCGGGGTGCTCGCCGACTTGACCGTGCAGTCAAAGATGTCGACGGCCGCGCCGTTGCTCGTGCCCGCGGCGCCGAGGCAGAAGTTGGTGTTGCCGTTCGGGTGGATGTAGACGGTGCTGCCCGATGCCGTCGTCGTCGTCTGACGCGGGAACGGCTTGGCGAGTGCGGCCGGAAGAAGGGCGAGGAGGACGATGGAGAACATGTTGTTTATTGGTGGGTGGTGGTGGTGGTGAAGCTTGATAATGTGGCGAAGCTTGAGGGGCGCTGATGACTGTGGCGAGTACTGAGGAGCTGAGGATGCTGGAAAATTGAGGCACCTTCGGCCGCCTTTTATACCTCGAGGCGACGATTCAGGTAGGCGAGATGTCTCGAAGGTGAGGTGAGTCATAGACACGTTGCTAGGATGGCGGGCAGTGCACAGACGCGAAAAGTCTACGAAGTGAACTGAGATATCCCAGGTAGCGACCGAAGTCTGAGACTATAAGCATGAGAGGCAGTGCGAGGCAAGATATTGGGCCAGATGCGTCGTTTTCATTGGATAGCTTGAGCGGAAGGCCAGCGAGAAGAAAGACACCTGCACGAAGGCGGGCTAATTTAGGACATAGCCTGGCGATAGATCTTGGCAGGAGGAAGAAGCGCATGTTCGGATGCGAGAGCGTTAGGTATTTGGCAGCAGGCGGTGGTTCAGACGAGGACTGGCGCATTTTGTAAAGCGATGCGCCAGCATACCCGACGGCGAACGGACACATGCCTGACTTCATAACAATTTAGACTTGATGCACAGCGGCGCCGCGCAGAATGAAGCAGCGTAATGTCGATAAGATGGTGGTCGACGATGGGAAGGAAGGGAGGCCCAAGGGAATTACCAGATTTGGCAGGGCTTCGATGGACCCATACGACCAAATAGAGATAATCACCCATCGGTCGAGAAGTAGTCAACACGCAAAACGCAGATGATGTTGCAAGTCGTTAACTTCGTACTAAAGAATCGTACAATACATGAATGTAATAGGCACATGAGTGTCGGTCATAAGGTAGAATGAGTCCAAGTGATACAAGTCCATGAGTAGAATACGGTTCGGGGTTCAATAATGTCAGGTCCAAAGTCCTGCCACCAGCGCGTAGTCCAAACGAGCGCATAAGTACACGATAAACGGTTAGTGCCATGGAGGGAGGTAAAGACACCGCTTAGTTCCAGATCTGGTTGGTGTTGCCGTCAGTGCAAGTCCAAGTCTGCACCTGGTTGCCGTTGTTGAGCCTGCCGCCGGTGAGGTCAAGGCATTGGCCCTTGTTCTCGACAGCAATGCGGTTGTCGTCGGTGTAGTACCAGGTCTGCTGGGCGAGCCCGTCGTAGCACTGCCAGATCTTCATGCCAACGCCGTTGCCGACTGCAAAAAGAGTCAGTGTCGCGAACAAGCGGACGCAGGGGAAGGATACTCACTGTTGGTACCAGCGTCGAGACAGTAGTTGGTGCCAGCCAGACGGACGGAAGTGTGGCCGCGAGACAAGACCCACTTCTGTGCGCCGGTGCCGTTGCAGTCGTAGCTGATGACGACGTCAGCGTCGAAGAAAGGAGAGAAGGATATGAGAGCACATACATCTCAACGGGGGTGCCGTTCGCCTGGACATTGCCCTGGACGTCAAGGCACTTGCCCGAGTTGCCGTTCGGGTGAAGCACCTGTCCGTCTCCGGACGGCGGGGGCGGCGTGGTTCCGCCGCCGTTGCCGCCGCCGGTCGCGGACGTCGTCCACTTCTGGTTCGTGTTGTAGGAAATGCACGACCAAGTCTGCGTGCCGGCGCCGTTGGTGAAGGCTCCGTTGGTCAGGTCGAGGCACTCGGCGCCTGAGAAAGACGTCAGCGAGAGGCAAAAAGGGGCAAAGGATAGAGAACGTACCTGGGCCGACGGAGAAGTGCTGGTCGCCAGTGTTGTACGTCCACTGCTGCTGAGGGAGGTTGTCGTAGCACTGCCAGACCTTGAGAGGGACGCCGTCGCCAACTAGACGAAGGTCAGGAGGTGAGGAGAAAATAGGGTGAGGAGCAACTTACTGTTCGTGCCAGCGTCAAGACACATTTGGGTGCCGTTCAGCTGGAACAACTTCTTGTCGTTGTCGAGGACCCAAGACGGGGTGCTGGCCGACTTCGTCGTGCAGTCGACGATGGTCGTAGCGGCGCCATTGGCGTCACCAGTCGCACCGAGACAGAAGTTGGTGTTGCCCGTGGGGTGAACATAGACGGGGGCGGGGGTCGTAGCCGCCTGCCGGGCGATGGGGGTGGCAAGGACGGCCGGGAGGACGGTGAGGAAGTAGAGCGAGAACATCGCGAGCTAAATGCTAAGAGGCGATGAAGTCAAGTGTGGGGTGGGGAAGAGCTTAATGAGCTGAGCTGGGGCAGCTCGACGAAAGGGGCGAGGTTTTATACCCGTCTGGGGGATGATAATTTGGCGGGGGCGGCGTTCGTATGCCACAGGCGGCACTGGTGGCATGTCTCGCGGCCGAGCGAGGGTGGGCGAGGGTGACGCCGTATGGACCGGGGGTATGACGAGGCAGTGCGGGAGGGGATGTGGGTGCCTGCGCGGCATACTTGGAAGGTCTAAGACCATGCCAAAGTAACTGTAGGTGGATGTCAGGTGCAGGACGGGTTATTAGCCGCGGCGGGGGATCTGCGCTCGGGATCGTCTGTCGTCAGGCGTAGAGAAGAGAGGAGGGTAGCGAGGGTACAGCCAACCGAGTAGGTTGACTTTCGGAGCTTCGAAGGGGGCAACGCAGAACGAGTTTTCTCGAGGAGTACCCGCCGAGAAGGTCTTCGCCGACGACTTCGCCCCTTGAAAGCAGGTTCCAGAGACTCGTCAACGGCCGGATCCAGGCTCGAAAGGGAGGGGATGCGGTAAGGGGTGGCCGCCTTTTTGGATAGAGTCGCGGTCGACGATGCAGGCCCGTCGTCCTTCCGAGACCGGAGGCGGACTATGGATGTCACCTGACCGAGTTCGGCACGGCATTGCCCAGAGCGGCACTGCGACACGAGGCTCTGGGTGGTATTCAGCGCCGCCAACAAAGACCCGCGGGGGACCTTTACGGTGGCAGGGGCGCCCGAGGACCGTCAGCTGACGGCGGTTGCATGCGGCTGGAGGTGATTCAGGACGACGTGCGGGTGAGACTGGACCTTAGTCGAGGAA
>JAMQCK010000094.1:0-73054 GCA_024196135.1 Pleurotus ostreatus/Saccharomyces cerevisiae fusant | reverse complement strand
CTCGTTGGTATGTGGTCATTTCGACGTCCATATCGCTCTGAAGTCCAACTTGGCGCAGATAGCCTCAGCGGCAGCAACTACACGTTCTATGGCATTCGGATGTACGGCCGTGTCGTCATTGTCCAGGCCGACGCACTTCCTGCCTATGCGAAGTACCATCTCCCCGACGACGGGGGCGCTCTACCCCATGAAATGACGCTGCAAGATACTTTAGACGCCCAGCGCCAGCGAGTCCACGACATCGATATCATTGTGGGCGTCGTCGCCGTGTGACCTTTTGATACGACTAAGAACCTTGTTCTGCAGCAATCTCAACTGACGACGATCAAGTGGCAGACCGTATCCTGGGCATACTTGGACAGGAAAGGATGTCGGCTTATCCAAAGGAACCGAAAGATGTACCAAATCGCCAGCCCCACCTGGACGACGTTGATCGAAGAGGGCGATATCGTGCGCAATTTCTGGACCTGTACTTTCTACGCTTACACGTGTCATAGATCTTGACGAAGATAATTGACCTTTACCACCGGCAAGGAACTTGGCAGGGAAAGCCAGTCGGTGCGTCTCTATGATACGCTCTGCATGCTGTAGCTCAAAGCGTCTCAGAGGTATTCAGGGGCTGGACGGACGAATCCCTATATCATATAGAGCGCGGCATGCGCGCGTTCCGGGAGCTCGAACGCAGAGGCTTGTTGGACTTTACCCATGACATACTCGGTCACATAGTCAGCGATGGCCAGGTTGTGGGGTACATCACCGGTACGATTTTCTACGCTCTTCGATACGTTATGATGTACCTAACAAATTCTTAGAGCCGATGTTAGTCGTTGTATTTTCCAAAATTCTTCATGACTAACCGCCGCGTACGCAGGACTGGCAGGATGGTCGAGTGCTGCGACCAAAAGATCGTGTACAGCGCCGTGGCTCGCATGCATGCCGCTGGCCTAAGCTATACCGGCTTTACTGACTCCGGGCTCATGATCACCGACAACAAAGTAAAGCTCACGAATCTGCCTGGGTTGCTCATCGCACGCGAAGAAGACAAGCGGCTGGACTGGGAAAGCGTCGAAGAGCTATTCAATCCAGATTGCCGAGGGATCCCCAACCTGTACGTCTGCGCCTCGTTTCTTGCATCATTGGTTTGACCTTTTGTTAGGTTCATAGCCCCGAAGGATGCGGTGGACGAGTACACCGTGCTCTCCATCACCCCGGATCCGGAGCGCCTCTTCGAAAGCAACTTGTTCTCTTTCCAGGAAATTTTGGCGCCTGCCTTCCGTCGCTGGCAGGAACGATGCCTCCGCGAGGAGAAGCGGCGGAAGCGCGCGAAGAGGGAGAAGCTACTTGAAGGCCTCGACGGGTCGACCGCGTGCTCAAGTGGTACTGTTTCTGTCGCAGGCTCGTCGCGCGCGCCGTCCGTTCTCTCTGAAGCTGCGTCGACCTCGTCGACGGTGACACGCTTCCATCCATATGGCGAAGTTATGCGCCACCGCCTCAAGGTATTCGTCGACGGCGAAGAAAGTGGCGCGCCTTCCGAAGGCTCGGGCACCCTTGTAGCCAGGTGCGACACTCAATCTTTCACCGTATCGTTATGCTGATATGCGCCGCTGCAGCTCGCGGGGTGTACCTCTTGCTCCGTTTTGGGAGTGAAGATTGCTCTTTGGCGTTGTAGCGAAAGTTCTGTTTTGTCCCTGTCTGCTGAATTCATAGGTTGGACGTGGTTGGAAGTACGCAAATCAGTGATGTAATTTGATATTGTTCTACTGGCAGCCAACGACAAGACTACGACGAGCGCGCAAAAAGGTAATTCGACCACAGAACCCGTGGCAGTGTGCGATAACTGCGAACTTAGCGCTCCCCGGCTGTCGTCGCTCAGCTGCCAGGCAGCCTCGTGTCACTTCTTGTTATCGATCATCGTCTATTAGACGCCCACAGACAGCACGACCGGACTGGTGGTGCCGGCGAGCCGTCATGATGTACCCGACACTTCCTCGTGCGCTAAGAACCATCAGACGGCTTACTTATATGGGAGCAACTTTGTGCTTGTTGTTAGCTATAGCAAACCTGGGTATGCCACTACAAGAGGGTCGCGTCTTGGCGCCTGGCCTCTAACTTGGTCTCAGGGATAATCGGTGTCTTCTTGCGCACTATCAGGCGTTCAGGCCTTGGGAGGAAAGGTTGCGTTGTTTGCAAACATCATGTCACACTCTTGATTTATGTATTACCCCACCAAGAAATACATCCGTCCACCCCAAGATGAATTATGCTACCCGCATACAATACGGCTTCCAAGAAGTGCAATGAATTGTGCACCGTGCACGGCAAGGGCCTACTGCATCCCCCTCAAGATCTTCACATTCTTCTTTCGGCAGCTACAGTGAAACGTATCAGCAACGCTTGCGTGAGTCGTGAGCAGGAGCAACGTACTTCTGGCACACCGAGCCCCGACCCAATGTACTCGGACCCCACCTCTCGACGCACTTCCCGTCGCGCATCCGGCCGAGAGCGTTACACTGCAACAGACAAGCCAGTCAGACCATGGAGCGTTCAGTCCGACGCCAACCACGTACCTGCCCACAAATTCGCCGCCCCTTCTTGTCCGTAAAATTGGGATAGATATCCGGAATATCCTCCCGCAGGTTCGCGTCTTAACCACGACGTAAGCACGGGGTCTCCGACCAGAACGACGCTCACTCACAGCTCTCATACTTCTTCGTTTTCTTCTTCTTGCCGGCCTTCTTGGCCGGTGCGGCCGCGGGCTTCGCGTTCGTCTCGCTATCCATGTCTTCGTGCAAGCGCTTGGGAGGACGCCCGCGCCTGGGCGGCGGAGTCGGCGGATGGGATGACGGCGCGGGACTGGGAGCAAGGCCGAACTCCGAGCCCGACAGGGACGACATGGAGGGCGTTCGACGTGGCGCGGGAGGCGCCCGCGAATGTGACGTCGTTGCAAGAGGCCTCGCGGGGGACGAGTTGTCATCCTGGCTGTCCTCAATATCGACTTCGGGCAAATCCGCATCTTCCTCGGGCTCAGGAAGATGGATGGATGCCGCTCGGACGGGCGACGGCGAGTTCGATGCGATGATATTCCTCCGTGCACGGCCGTGGCGCAGAGGCAGAGATGACTCCTCCTGGTCGCTTGGGGAGGGTGCTGGGCGACTCAGACGTGTCGACACCGCACGACCCCGCCGCGCTGCTCCGCGAGTTTGACGAGTCAGAGGCGGAGAAGGCGAACGAGCCGAAGGCGGGGAAGCAGGACGCGCAACACTCGCAGGAGGCTGCCGAGCAGACACCGGCCGGCGTAGACGCTTCGCAAGAGGCGACGAGTCCGGTTCGCTGCTACTGGGCGACCGCGCACGCTTTGCAGCGCGCCCGCGCTTCTCAGCAGCGGCCGTGGGCGCAATCGGGGTCAACGGGCTCATCGGCGAAGCCTGCGATGTGTCGATTTCGAAGAGCGTGGTGTCGGGGTCCTGGTCAGCCGTTCCGTCGTCCTTGTCGACCTCCCCTGCGTCCTGGTCGACCGCCCCTGCGTCCATGTCGCCATCGACGTCCCACAATGCGTCAACCGACATCTGTGACGCGGTGCTGATGTCCACGTCCGTATCGAGCTCAGCAAACTTGGACTTGATGATAGCAAACGCCTTCTCCGCCTCTCCGACTTGCGCCCTCGCCTGTCCAGCATGGTCCTTGGATTCTCGACTGCGCTGCTCGGCGAGGACTACGGCACTCGTGGCGTTGGAAATGAGACCCTGCAACAAACATCAGCACCCACATCCAGGTCAAACATCATTGATACATACCTCAGCCTGCCGAATCTGCCCCCTCAGCGCCGCAACACTTCTCTGCAGACGAATGGTCGCCTCCGCCGACGCCCCGCCCCTCTGCGCCTTCTTCGCCGCCTTCAGCTCCGTCATGACGCGACCGAGATTCGCCTGCGTCGCGCTCAGCCGCGCCGCGATCGTGTCCCTCTCCGCAGCCATCTTTCCCTTCTCCGCTGTCAGCTTGCCCTTCTCCGCAACCAGCTTCCCCTTCTCCTCGACCAGCTTGCTCTTCTCAACGGCGAACCCATCGCGCTCGGTGGCCAGCTGATCCCGCTCCGCCTTGAACGCCTCCTTCTCCTTCGTCAGCGCCTCGACGCCCTTCCGCCCCCGCTCGTTCGCGCGCCGCAGCTTGTCCGCCTCCGTCCGCGTCTTTGCCAACTCTTTCTCGGTCTGTGCAAGCTCCTTCGCCGTCTGCGCCGTCCTCTCCGCGCTCGCCTTCACCTCGGCCGCGCGAGACTCCGCGTTGCGCAACTTGCCCTCGAGTTCCTTGATCATCTCATCGCGCTCCTTGACCATCTCCTCGCGCCCCTTGACCATCTCCTCGCGCTCCTTGATCGTCTCTTCCCGCTCGCGCACCCTCGCCTCCAGCTCCTCCCTTGCATTCTTCCCCTGAGACCTCTCCTTCTTCAGCTTCGCCAGCTGCTCCTGCAGGCCCCACACCTCCTTCTGCATCTTCGCCACGTCGTTGTGCGCGTCGCCGACGGCTTGAGAGGCGAGCAGATGCGCCCCCTCGGCTTCGCCCTGGGCGATCTCGAGGTCCTTGCGGGTCGTGGTGAGGTCTTTGCGGGTAGCGTCGAGGTCGGTGCGAGCGGTGTCGAGGTCCTTGCGTGTAGTCTCGAGGTCGTGTAGAGCGCGATCGCGAGCGTCCTTGGTGGATTTGAGCTCCGTCTCCAGCTTCTTTGACTTGCCCGCGCCCTTCCCCTCGCCGTCCTTCCGCGCTTCCTCGAGTTCCTTCTTGACTTGCTCTAGCTCTTTCTTCATCTTCCTCAAGTCCTTCCGCGCCGCATCAAGCTCCTTCTTCGTCTCCTTGGAGGCACCTACCTGAGCAGTTCCGCTCTTCGACGCCTCCTCCCGCGCCTTCTCGAGTTCCGCATCCAGACGCTTCACCTCCGCGAGCGCCTCCTCTGCCTCCTTTCGCGCGCGCTCCGCTTCCGCCTTCGCGTCCTCCACTTCTTCCGCGTCGTCGGCCACGTTCGCGTTCCCCTTCACGCGCTCCATCTCCTGCTTCGACCTCACCAACTCCCGCTGCAACCTCTCCACCTCCGCCCTCGCCTCCGCGCACTGCCGCGTCGCGTGCGAGCGCTGCACCTCTGTTGCCACGCGCCGGCGGCGCTCATCCTCGACGCGCTGCATCTCCTCCTGCAAAAGCTGCTTGCCCTCTTCCAAGCTCCTGCGCAAAGCGCCAGCCGCGGATGCCGACTCCGCGGGTGTCACGATGGAGAAGCGCGTCGCAGAGGGCGTGTTGCGCGCGTAGTATGCCTCCGGGAGTGCTGAGGAGGTGGTAGAGGAGGCCGTAGAGGTGAGAGACGCGTTACGGGCCGCGTGGTTGGAGGTGAACGCGTCCGCGATAGACTTCGACGCGTCGGCGATGCGGGAGGATGCGTTGGCTACGTGCTTAGTCTCGTCACTGGCGCGATTGTGGACATCGATCGAGTTTTGCGACGCGTTAGTCGAACGTTGAGACGTATCGAAAGTTCGATTCAGTACGCTTGCGAGATTGGATACCTCAGCAGCGCGGTATGACGCGTCGAACGGGTTGTACGACGCGCCGCGAGCGTAGTCCAGCGCATATATGCGCTCTCCAGACGTGTCCTGCGTCTGAGGGGGGGCGGACGCGCGTGAAAGGTCCTCTGGCTGCGAGGGAAGTTTCTGAGCCCGCGATGGCGACGCCGATGCGCGCGACGCGTCGTCCTTCCCTTTATCTCGCACCGCTGATGCCTTGTTCGTCGCTGGTGCCTTAGTGGTCGCCGGTGTCTTCTTCGCTGGTGCCAGAGGCTTGAATGGTCGCTTTGCGCTGGCAAGGGTCGCAGGCGCGCCCTTTCCGCTGGCAGTGTCGCTTCCCGAAGGCATGTCCGCGACGATGGTGACGGTGAGAGCAGAATTGCGTTGTCAGTGACATGGGCACGAGGGGACCCCGTCATGTTAGGCTTGCTTGAACCCAGGATAGAAGCGCCGCCAAACTCTGACACTGAACTGCCAAACGGGGGAATAGGCTGTCGCCTGGAGGCATGGACCCCCATCATGGGTCTGCATACTGATCTTAGCGCTGACTGTGCACTTGAAGAGGTTTCCGCCGCCGGTAAGGGCAGAGAATGGTATGCAATTGGTTCAACATGAGTGTTCAGGAGAAGCAGCGCAAGCACAGAAGCAGATGATGGCCGGCCCTAAAGCCGGAACCAAAAAGCTCGGGATTCGGCCCGGTCATACCCCACGGGCCACGAGCCACGGCGCTTACTGGATTCTCATCATCTTGGACATAACGTCCATCTCAGATCTACAATCCCTCCCTTCGTTATCGCCGCGCCTTCAATGCGCACATAGAAAACGAAACGATGGCCCACAGAATCTCCCAACTCTTCACCCGTGGCGCAAGCGCGTCGACGCCCTCGCCCTCTTCCCCCAGCACGCGTCGCGATCAACCCGCCGCGTCCACCTCCACGCACCCTGTCGCCCACACGCGCAACAACAGCGCCAGAGTGAATGGTCACACAACAAATGCTCAGTCACGCAGACGCTCCCCCCTCCAGCAAGTCCTTCAGAAGGTCACGCACATCTTCTCCGACTGGTCCACGCCGGCGGTCGAGGAAGCCTACTGGTGCTCGTCCGACATGATGCTGGGGGCGGGGATGGTGATCATCCAACCCGAAACGCGGAAGATCGTGTGCGTGTACGAACGCGCAAAGAATTACTGGTTCTTGCCCAAGGTGTGCGGTTAGGCGCTTAACTGGTCGATCGCTATGGCTGACTTCGTATTGCGTAGGGTAGGAAAGATGTCGGGCAGTCACTGGAGGAGACTGCGCTGAGGGAGGCCTACGAGGAGGTATGTGATACTCGATGAGCGTCCGGAAAGCTAGAGACTGACGTTGAGCCTGCAGACCGGATATCAAGCGACGTTCCTCCCACTATGCCACCCTCATCATCAACCCTCGCCGGATCGACCTCGCTTTCCATCCACCGAACCACTGTATATCCACGCCATGAGCTGGGGACCCAAATACCGGAGAGGACAGATCAGCGACCCAGGCGGCGAATATTTGACGACCTGGTATGCCGGGCAGATCCCCGTCGACGCGGTGAGCTTTGTTTGGTGCCACCCTGTCTTGTTATTCGCCCTTCCCTCTGCCGTAAAATATTCAACACACACCCACTCCACACCATTTTCCGCGTCCCTCTTTGTATCACTGCTCATCCTCGCCCTCCCCTTAGCCCCATCACACCAACACCGGCATGCCCGACGAGCTCAACTACGAGTCACACCTCCTCACCTTCGATCAGGCGCGCCAGGTCTTCCGCCGCGATGGGTTCTACGGCATGCTCGTTGAGTATGCGATTCAGAACTTCGTGCGTACGGAGCAGATTCTGGCGGAATGGGAGAGGAGGCGGGCCCAGTATGCGGAGGAACAGGCGGGGGCGCAGGCATCTGCAGCGCAGCTGGAAGTTGCGCAGGCGGGCGAGGACCAGGCTACTCAAGCGAGCGAGCCACAAGGTGCCCCGGCGGCTAGCCCAACAGCGGAACAGATGCAAGGTAGCTCCGCATCTGAAGCATAGGCCGGATATGCGGTGGCTTTACCGGGCGTTGAACTGTGGGCGCGCATGAGGCATGTTCGGCAGTTGCCGTATCGGCATGTCCGCATATGGAAGGTATTGTTTGGGTCACGCGAGCGAGCGCAAGTCTTGCTGATCTTTTCGCAGCGCTGGCGCTCTCGATCTTGCTCTCCTACATGTCTTGCCTTAGGCTTGGTGCGTCTCTGCTGTGTATTTGCATTGGCCATAAGGCTCGTCTTCCAGGTTTTTTTGTACGATATGCGTCCATCTGTATGCTATGTTTTGCTATGCACATGCTTTGCTTCCTCACTGCTATAGGCTCGAATTCGCACTATGACCCAACAATATAGAGCGTCGACCTCGACTACATGTACCCAGCGTACAAGCTCTTTCGCCTAACCGAAGATTGCTTACCCTCCCAGGCGCATCGACTAGATTGCCTTTCCGAAATCAACGATGTATCTTCCTGACCCTGACATGACGGTTCCGGCGCGCCACAAGCTCTAATCCCCGCACCCGGCGCTCGCACCTACACAACGGCGGCTCAACCCCTACGCTACGGCACCCATCGCGGCTTGGTGTCTCCATCGATGATGGTGTACCTACTCCGACGACATGAGTGCGGGTTTTACGACCATCCAGGGCCCATGTGCGAGGACGTAGCGCCTTTCTCGAGGACAAGGCCCTCTCCTCGATGACAGCGCGCACTGATAGGGCCTCTCCCAACGACGTATCGCCTGCGACACAATATAGCGGCAGCGCCGTGATCTCCTACGTCGCACCGCCTTGGGGGACAGGCTGGTTCCGACGATGAGATGACTGCCTTCAGTTGAGTGAATCTGCCACATCTATTGACGGGCCTACGACCTCCCGCTCCCGATGATTAACGGTGGAGCCCCATACGACATCCTTCCCGGACTCAATATGTTCGCTGTGACGAGAGAACCTCTGTAGGGACGCCCGCGGCATTCTGCGCAAGCGATGACAAGAAGGTAAGACGACAAAACTTGGCGACTCCCGAAGCTACCTGCTCGCTACGTGTCACATCCCGCGCGACTCATTCCGGCCACTGAATGCGTATCTCCTCGCGCCCGACGCCTACCGAGATCCCGTCGACGTCCCGCGCCATCTGCGAAGCCTGCACCGCCAACGAGTCCTCGAAGCTCGCGAACCCGAGGAGAAGGCCCCTGCGCTGCAGCCCGACACCGGAAGCGAGGAGGCCAACATAATAAAACGCTCTGACGCGCCGCGGCGGGGGTGGTGCGGGCCTAGGACTATATAGCGCGGGTGGCTGCGATGGGCTGCCGCTTTCTTTTCGCCACCATCCCCCTCCCTTTCTTATAGGCGCTGCGGTGGCCCTTTCGAGGGACTCTCTTTCGTGGTCTCCGGCTTCGTCGTCTGTGCCCTTGGGTTCCGTCCCTCTCGTGTAGCGCACTCGATCTAACACAGTGAACTTCCACCTCGTCGCTCGCGAAAAATGGCGACGATGAGCAACCCCGCACAACTCGCGCACGGGCCAATGCTCATCGGCCTGGTTTTCAATGTGCTGCTGTACGGGATTATGATCACGCAGCTCTACCTTTATGTGACGACGTACAAGAGGTAAGTCCTCAATGTGCGTTCCACAAACGATCATTCAAACACCATAACTTCCTGTTCACATCATGCCAAATTGAAGATGCTGACGCGCTTGCAGAGACCCGCTGTGGATCAAGATATATGTCGCCGTCTTATTCGTGGCCGATACCTTCAACACTGTATGTCTAATGGTGTACATGTATGACGCTCTCGTCAATCACTTTGGTGAGTATCCCCTTCCCGTCTTCGATGATTGTTGAGTCAGCCAACGTGCAGGTGACACTCCCTTCCTCGACACAGCGAACTGGGTCTTCGCGACGGGTGCGTAGCAGCACGCGTTCGATCTCTTTCTACGACGCTTACCAGCCCTTTGACTCACCAGACCCGGTCATGACGGTAGGTCGCCGCCCACAGTTCAGCTCGATACCCGCCCTTCTTACACTGCCCCCAGGCCTTCATCGGCTCCATGGTGCAGTCCTTCTTCGGTCAGTCGTGCACTACTTCCTCCCCACCCACGTGAACCTTCGCCTAAATCAAACCTAAATTCGCAGCGTGGCGTATCCGCGTCCTTAATATGAGCTGGATGTTCTGGGTTCCAGCCGCCGTCTGTGGTACGTGCTGTGGCGCGCTATATACGGTGGTAGTACCCGAATCGAGCTGACTGCGAACTGCCTCCAGCGTTCATCGGCGCCGCGGGCGGCCTCTCGACGTCTATTGCCATCCACTTCGTCTCGCACTTCAGCGAGTTTCAGAAGTTTGAGATCGCGGTCATCTTCTGGCTAGTGGCAGCCGCGGTTGGCGACGTCTTCATCACCATCGCGTTGACAAAGTACTTGGTGAGTGCGTTTATGTCCGTCTCGCATCTCCGTCACGACGCTGGCGACACCCAGAGCCTGAAGCTCACGATCGATTCTCGCAGCGGGAGCACTACACCGGCTATCGGGCGACCGACGATCGCATTGACGGGATTATCCGACTGACGGTGCAGACGGGCATGATCACCGCTGTCTGGGCGATCATTGACCTTGGCGTGTATCTCGGAGATCCAACCGGAACGTGAGTACTGCCCGCAAACTCGCTGCAGCCTCGACTTTGTGGCCAGCATTGACATTTTCACTCGATAGACATTTGATCTTCAACCTCCCGCTCTCAAAACTGTATAGCAACACCCTTCTTAGCAGTCTGAACGCCCGCGGAGGATGGAAACCACAAGCGTCGACCGTATCCTCGGGCGGAGATGCTCTCACTTCGCCGCGGATGATCGTGGGATCTGGTACGCATGTGCGTTCGTCCGCTCAGACTGATGATACCGCCGCTCGTTCGCTCACAATAACGTAGCCTGACGTTCTCATCGAGCGCACCATCGAGCACCGCGGCCCACTGGACCTGCATCAATTAAGCAGCCTTGAGATGTCGACCAAGAAGGCGAACTACACGGTCGATTTCGTCGAGCCGCAACGGCATATTGTCGGCAAGAAGGATCGACGAGATGGGAAGAAGGGGCCACGTATGAGCAAAAGCTTAATGACCTCGCGAAGTGCCTCAGACTTGGATTCCGGATTTGAAGTGATGACAGCGAAGACCAATACGCAGCATTGATATGGATGCGGCGAGTCTTGGTGTCCGTTGCCCGTCGATTGGATGATGGTCATTAATAGTAGGTACTTTCCGTCTGGTCATGACCAAGACTACTACATTTATGTCATCACATACGCATTGCCATGCTTTCGGACACTTGTAACGATCGCCTTCTCTCGCACCGTGTATAGAGTATCCATCACCATGAGTCCTGATTTGCTCTTGGTGCCCCGAAGACTGACATATGTACTTTACCCCATGCGCGATGGATTGTCCTATCGTCGGTTTGATACGGGCACGCGGCTTGAACGAGATTCAGCAAGTCCTCCCGGCGTTTGCCGACCGCGAGTCATGATCGGGATCAGCGCCTATCTGGAGAGATCGTGCTTCCCCGCTCCGGTCCTTGAACCTGAACCTGGCGATCATGGAGGCCTACTCAACGTACCAGACCCCGCTCTCGTCGCGGTATGCGTCGAAGGAGATGGCGCACCTCTTCTCCCCTGCTATGCGCTTCTCGACCTGGCGCAAGCTCTGGCTGTATCTTGCCACCGCGGAGAAGGAGCTTGGGTTACCCATCCCGGACGACGCTATCGAGCAGATGAAGGCGAACCTGGACCTTACGCCGGAGCAGTTCGACGTTGCAGCGCAGGAGGAGAAGAAGCGTCGGCACGACGTGATGGCGCATGTGCATACTTTCGGGACGGTCGCCCCCGCGGCGGCGGGGATCATCCAGTGCGTATGATGTTTAGCACTCCAAGCAGGGGATCAAATCAATATGCAGTCTGGGTGCCACGTCGTGCTATGTGACCGACAACGCGGACTTGATCTTCCTCAAGGACGGCTTGACGCTCCTCATTCGCTCGCTGGTCGTTCTGATCGAACGTCTGTCTACGTTCGCGGAGGTGCGTACATTGCCCCAGAGAACAAGCCCGAACTTATGGACTGACCATTCCTAGGCCAACAAGTCCCTTCCCACCCTTGGCTTCACGCACTTCCAGCCTGCGCAGCTCACTACAGTGGGCAAGCGCGCTACGTTGTGGATTCAGGTTGGACAACGCCCCTTGCCCCAGATATCAAGCTCACCTATCATAGGACCTACTCGCAGACCTTCGCAACCTCCGCCGCGCGCGCTCTGACCTGGGCTTCCGTGGCGCCAAAGGCACGACCGGCACTCAGGCCAGCTTCCTTGCCCTTTTTGACGGAGATCACGAGAAGGTCAGTAGTACGATACAACTCAGCGCAGCCATCCTTCAATGTTAACCCTCTCATAGGTCAAGGCCCTCGATCGTCGCGTCACAGAACTTGCCGGTTTTGAATACGCGTACCCTGTAGCTAGCCAGTACGTACTTGACCCAGGATCATCTGATCGACCCACTGAGCGCATTATCAGAACATACTCTCGCAAAGTCGACGCCGACGTTCTCGCTGCTCTTGCTTCCCTCGGCGCGACCGCGCACAAGATTGGCACCGACCTTCGGCTGCTGGCGAACTTGAAGGAGGTCGAGGAACCTTTTGAGGCGAACCAGATCGGCAGCTCCGCCATGGCGTACAAGCGCAACCCCATGCGCAGTGAGCGCGTCTGCAGGTAAGCCGCGGCATCGTTCATCTACACATCCACCCGCTCACGATTCCTCTTAGTCTCGCGCGCCACCTCATGGTCCTCCACCAAGACGCGCTCGCCACCGCCTCCGTCCAGTGGTTCGAGCGCACGCTTGACGACAGCGCCAACCGCCGCATCGCGCTCCCCGAAGCCTTCCTCACCGCCGACATCGTCCTCAGCACGCTCCGCAACGTCTCCGAGGGCCTCGTCGTCTACCCCGAGGTCATCAAGCGCCGCATCGCGCAGGAGCTGCCGTTCATGGCGACCGAGAACGTCATCATGGCGCTCGTCAAGACGGGCGGCGACCGGCAGCAGGCGCACGAGGCGATCCGCGTGCACTCGCAGGCGGCGGCGCGCGAGGTGAAGGTGCACGGGCGGGAGAACGACCTGATCTCGAGGATCAGGGAGGACGCGTACTTCGACCCTATCAAGGGTGAGTGGATTATCGGCGAATGCAGGCCCGTTTACTGACGTTGGATGCAGACCAGCTCGATTCGCTTCTCGAGCCTTCGAGCTTCATCGGCCGCGCGCCCGAGCAGGTCACCGAATTCCTCCAAGACTGGGTCAAGCCCGCGCTTGAGGACAAGGAGGCGCAGGAGGCAATCGCAGGAAGCGCGCGTGTCGAGCTGAGCGTGTAGGCGGTTCAGACGCTTGGTGAAATTGCGGCCGCTCGGCGATAGGCCGGCAAAAACCACATGCGCTTCTCGACGAAGGCGCTCAGACTCAATGAAAACGAATGTATGCTTGTATGTTTTTATCTGTATTATGGATTGTGCTTCAACCTCGTGTATTACCTGCGAGTCAGACCAAAAGAATTGTCTGTCATCAACACCGACGCTTTACTGTAGTCACAGCCACAGTTAAGACTACAACGAGTTCATCCCTTAAGCGCTTCTGTACCTATCTTCACGCCGCAGGAAAATCCATGCAAAATGTACTGATTATTCCTACGTATATTCCTGTTGATGAGTAGCTAGAGTACGTTCCGTATAGCGAAGCATATGATGTCTATGAAGGATTGCATAAGTGTTTAGGGCCGGAGAGAGCTCCTTCGAAAGTTGCGCCATGGAGAGGCGATTAGACGACAGAGGTAAGTGAGTATAGGTCAGGAAAGGAAAGTGATAGGTCTATGTGATGTTAATGCGCGATAATCAAAGAGGTAGACTACGGAAGATCATAGGAAGACAAAAAACATCTAGAGCTGCGAGTTCCAGTACTGCCAGTTGACCTGCGGTTGCTGGTTCTCCTGAGGTTGCTGAGGGAGCTGCGGGTACTCCTGCTTAGGAAGCTGCGGATACTCCTGCTTGGGCTGCTGGGGAAGCTGCGGGTACTGTTCCTTGGGCTGGTCGGCCTGGTTGGGCAGCTGCGGGTACGCCGGCCGCTGGTCCAGCTCGGGCAGCCTGGGCAGCTGTGGGTACTGCTGATCCAGCTCAGGAAGCCTAGGAAGCTGCAAGTACTGCGGTTGAGGCTGCTCATTTTGCTGGTTGCCGTAGTAGCGAGAGATCTGCGGCATGCCATTGTACATCGGCGCCGGCGGACCGTAGCTCGGCAGCATCTGAGGCGCGTAGTGCGAAGGCATCGGCGGCGCGTGGAACGACGGCATCTGCGGGCCCCAGGTTGCTGCCGCCTGCAGAGGGCGGCGGCGGGCCCAGAAGTTGTTCTGCGGCGTCGGCTGCGGGGCGTTCATCGACGGGGTGGACGCGAGGCTCGAGACAGGCGGGGAGGTGAAGTTCGAGATCGGCGTGGGCGAGGGCGTGAAAAGGGCCATTTTGGCGTAGTCCGGCAGGGTCATGGACGAGAGATCGGGCATGGACTTGTGCGCCTTGAGCGGGAAGGGCGGCACGGGGCGCGGGTTGAAGGCCGGCGCGTTCTGCTGGAAGGCGTTCAAGGGCGCGCCAAACTCCTCGGCGCCCAGGCGCCCAGGTGCGCTCGACGCGGACCCCTCGCTCTTAGCAGACAGGTCGCTGTCCGAGGAATCATCGCTGCTCGTCGACTGCGCTGACTTGCGGTGGCTCGGGGGCACGCGATCCGCCTCGTCCTCGTAGTCCTCGTCGTCCTCGTCGTCCGAGAAGTCGTCCCATAGCAGCGGAATGGGGTACTTGGCGGCGCGAGCCTTTCTCTTCGACGTCGTCGGCCTGTCGTAGGGCTTCTCGCGCGGGCCGCGGCGCGTCTTGGGCTGCCACCCGTGCGCGCGCTCGCGGTGGCGGAAGCATCCCGCGGGGTCAGAGAAGCCCTTGTCGCAGCCTGGGTGAGGGCACTTGATCCGCTTCGCGCCCGTGCTGCAAGTCTGTCAGTGAGAGTGTCGGAGATAGAACGAGGGCACGCACTGCTTCGCGTCGATATGGTTCTCAAGCGAGTTCTTCTGTGCGAAGCGCCTGCCGCAGCCGGGATGGTCGCACGCGTGAGGACTGTAAAGAGGCGGTGTCAGAGATATTGGGTTCGTAAGCGACCGAGTTGAACACGCACAATCTCTTGGGAATGTTTTCTGGGATCTCCAGCGAGAGGTGGCCCTTTGCATGGCGCGTCTGGTCGCGCGTGCTCTTGACCTTGGTGTGGCACATCTCGCAGATGCCATCGATGAATTTGGGGAGGTTGTCCATGGTGATCAATTTCTGTCGGCCACCGTAAGTGGCGGCGCATTGCAGCGAAGCACATCGAGTACTCACCTGCGCAGGGCTGGAGGACATCTTCTTGATAGTGATAACAGTCATTGTGGTGGTTGTGTGGAGGCAAAGGCTGAGCGTGAGTAGTCTGTGCTGGGTATGCTGGTCTGGGATGGGTTGGTGAGGCAAACGCTCTGGCAAGCCCCGCCTTTATACCTGCTCGACCGGCAGACGCTTTGATAGCTCCCCGATTACTCGAACTCAGATTATCTCCGAAAAGGAAAGTTTTGTGTTCATGTATGACCATTGAAAGGGCGGTGTTGTGGCGCGGTGCTTTTAATGAATGGCCGGCTATCTCACATGCAAACATAACCCGTTCCCGGCGAAAAATCGTGATCCAGCAATACAAGGTGACCCGCACCGCTTGGCGCTACAGAGTAGCAGCCTCGAGGGCGAATACACCGCACACAGAAAGCTCTCGAGATGGATTCTCGTACAGGATAAGTCAGCCAGCCGCTATGTCCATGGGGCGTGTGCGCGGTTGCCAAGGTGATAAGCGTATGTTTTTGGAACAAAGGACGGCATTGCTGTGTTATGTCCGAGAATGAGTGGGCATGTCGTCGAGGTGCCTTGCGCATGTCGTGGGAGTGTCGCATCTGTGTTCGGAGCGGAGACTTTTGTCGACGTAGCCGGCTTTGATAGTGATGGACAAAAACGGAACAAGAACCGAAGCGTGGGAATCTCTCGGCGATATGTTACACGTGCTACGCACGTCGCATCGCAATCAAGTTCAGGTTCGACCTTTGATTGTAACCTGCCTAAGAGGCTCAGCGCTCAGTTCTCATCGAGGCTCAACCTATATCAGCGCACGCATGGTTCTGACGGTATCATGAGCTCAGTGCTTTTGCTTTGCCAGCGCCAGGACCACGGTTGCACGCAGCTTCAGACTTCAGTGCCAATCGGGGATATGTCATTGTCACGACATATGTTATGTTTGGACGACAAACACCTGCTCACGGATGTTCGGCTTGCTACACGATTCAGTAATGGGTACAACGACTTCCTTCATATTCCGCGATGAGGATGCGATTATCCGATGCTAAGGTATACTAGAGATACAATCATTTTTCCTTCCGTCAAGAATCGTCCGGTAAGCAATTATTCAACGTCGCGCCTAATCGTGAGGAGCGCGCGCCTGGCCGGTCGCGGCAGCCTTGCCTCCCGCCTCGCGCAGCTCGCCCTTCTCATGCATCTGCGGGTTCTTCGACATCTTGCCCATGACCTTCTCCGTCTTCCCGACGATCTTGTCAGTCAGCTTCGCGTGGCCCATCGGCTTGTCATCTTGCCCGCCGACTGCGACGCCGCCTGTATGAGTGTCAGTCAAGGATGTTGGGGATGTAGTTATGAATGAAGCACCTTGCGACGTCGGCTGGACGCCAAGAGGGCGCTCCTCGGTGAACGCCGTGCGTCCAGCAGCGCTGCCGGTGCGTTGCTGGTGCTGCAGGCCCTCCGTGCTATCGTCGCGGGGGTGTGAGGACGGCTGGGGCTGCTTCATGTGCTCGCGCTGCCACGTCGCGGGGTCCGTGTCCTCCGCGTTGGCGAATGCGCTGCTGTCCATGCGCTCCATCTCGGGAACGCGAGTGCCGATCTGTAGGTGCGTGAATGTTCCAGCTTCACCACTGAAACCGAGTCGACGCACCGGCTGCTCATCGAAGTGCTGAACGTGCTGGTCGGACATGTTGTGTTGTGTTGGGCGGTTGGGTGGGTTGGTGAAGATGCGATTGCGGGTGTGGTCGATGAGTACCAAGGGAAAGTGAGCATGGAGGACCGTCGACGCGCTTTTATACGCAAATGTGCGCTATGTAACCGTTGACGACACTGGGCGTCATGGAGGAGCGCTCCCCACGAATGGAGGGTTCTCCCCCCGGATTCCCCTACCCATGACGCTGGACTTCAACTCGCCTCGACCGTGGTCCTTGATGCCGCCAAAGGGCGAAGTCCACCGTGACGTCATGCGAGAATGGACGTTGCGGCAGGTGCCGACATGACGTCCATAAGGACCCACAGCGCCACCGTGAAGCTTGACATCGACGAGGCTTGCGCCGTACATAATCCCGTCGTCGATGATGAAGAACCACAGCAGACGAGCTTGAGGCAGTGTACTATGTGCACGAGGGATATCGACAGAACCATAGGGGAATCCCGATGTTGTTTTTTTCCAAACAAAAAATGCCCGGTGTTCGTGTACGAAAGCCTAGCCGCCAAAAGGACTTGGATGAGAAGGGCCCACCAGGAGTGATATTCTCAGTACAAGGCGCTGGCGTCGCAGTAGTAATCGCAGCAGTATGCGACGAAGCCGGGAGGTAGAAGGCGGTCATCACGGAAGGGTGATAGGCGCAAGGTTATGCGACGTTCGGGGCCGCCGTTCGCATGAAGCAGAATCAAGTTTAGAGCACTTACGTACAAGTAGCAATCGTCGACGAGAAAGCACGCCTCAGCGGGAGTAAGCCTGACCTGGACGGCGTACAGAGGCGGTGCGACTGGCGACGGAGCATGTCGGGGGATGAATTGACAGTCGCGGGGTGAAATGGCAGAGCAGAGTCACCGGCTCTGACAGCGCTTTATAAGAACATCGGACATGCCGACGAGGAGCGCGTGCGACGTGCGATTCGGAAGGTCATGTTGAGATCATGAGAGGATGGCCCATAGACGGAAAGCAGCGAGCGAGGAGAGTCCCATAGACGATGCTGGAAGCAAGTAGACGACGGCCATGTAGTCCGGGGTCAGATGGACGATGCGTAGTCCAATAACGTACGACAAAGGATATTGACAGCAGTCTTCGCGCGCATGCCTAGAGAGGTTCAGGAGAGGTTTCTTCCGAACTGGGCCGAGTATTGCGGCCGTCGAGAGGAAGCTATTCATGTGCGAAAAACGAGGCTTTGTACGTCCCAATGAGATGCTGCTATCGACAGGAGTACTTCGTAGCCTAGCGCAGGGGCGCTATGAAAGAGCTTAGCGCCGGATGCTGCCGTCTGTCAATCCCAGGCCCTGAGAAAAGGGCGTGAGCTTCGACGTGAGGTGATCGTCCAGCCCGTAAAAGAACACGGTCTTGAAGTCTTCGCTGAGGTAGATTGCGTGCGCTCACCCTCAGAGTAAGAAGAAGAAGAAGAATACACACCTGCGAGTCTGACATCGCTGCGTCCAATGCGAGCGCTGGGATTGCAGGCGCTGAACCCGCGAAGTCCGCTGACCCCATTCTACACGACCTGGTGCCAACGTAACGCGCCACTCAATGGCCTGCTATCAGTCAACTACCTGCCCACCGTCAGCTGGTGGCAGCTGTGCGGCCAGCTGATGCAGAGATGGTTGATGGCGCCGCCTGAGAGGCAACGAGTGCGACGATCGATGAATACAAAGAACTTCGCGCTCCTGTAGCACGTCCGTGCCCATCGACAGATTGCATGTACGCAGCTTCGGGGCGGGGTGAGCCGCCCAGACACAGTGGAGACGCGGCCAGCGAGGCGACTGGCATAGACTAGGAGCAATCTGCGCCAAGGGATTGCAGATTCGCCTAGCAAAGGAGATGTTCGGCGAGTCCAGGGGGTCGCCGGCGTCGGGGCGCGGGGGTCGGTCGAGCCCAACCCGAGAAGCGTATTGTTCTTATGGGCAGGGTTTCTAGACCACGAGTCTGCGACCGGCGGAGGGACTAAAATAGCCGTGCTTTGGGTTCAGCCCGGCGTCAGCATCGGATAACTACGTCGAGCAGGTAGAGCGCAGCCTGGGTAAGAGCTCGCAGAGGTGTGCCTGACTGAGGTCGGGCATGCTCGGAGGGAAAATCAACTTGGGGGCGAGCAAAAACTTCAACCGTGCACGTGCAGCGCGGTTGGAAATTGAGGTGGGCGCCTTTTTGGAGCCGTCCGGGGCACTTTCGAGCCGCAATTCGTTGCAGGTTCCGATGCTTGATCTCAACTATAAGAGGGCCTCGCCTCCATCCTGAAGCCCTTTCCCCCAATCTACCCCCGCGACGCACATATCACTCTCGACCATACCCATCACCGCGTCTATATATAGCGGGTTCTTCTCGTTTCCCCCGCGTCGGCGATGTCCTCCTCGAACTCCCAACAGACCCGGGAAGCATCCTTCGTCCTCCCCTCCGTCGTCGTTGAGCCTCTGAACACGGACGGCCTCTACCCTGCCGCAACACCACCAGAAGTCACCGGCAACTGGCTCACACGCCGCTTCCCGTACGATCAGCCGACGTGCGACTCTGCCCGCACCTCCATCACCCGTGTCAACCTCCCACTCGTCGAGGAAGAGGAGGGGATGAGCGCGAGCGTCGCACCCAGCATCCGCAATCCCGCAGAGGAGGCGGAGGAAGTCGTCGACGACGACGATGCGCACACGCAGGACGACGGCCATGCGCACGCTCACGAGAGCAAGACCGGATCCATGACGAAGCTCCCCGCGGACGAGGAGGGTGGCCCGCCCCCAGCGCCGCAAGCGATACTCACTTTCCTGACCGTCACTGCGAGGAGAAAGACGATGTCGTTCGACCCCGAGACGACCGTCGGGAAGGTTAAGGAGCTTGTCTGGGATCAGTGGCCTGAAGGTGCGTGCGCTGCGTCGTCCCTCCCTCCTCACGACTGACGCTGTTCTCGCAGACTGGCAAGAGGAGCGGCCACCAGCCCCGGCCTACATCCGCATCCTGTATCTAGGGAAGGTTCTACAAGATCATGATACCCTGTCCAGTGCGTGTCCCCCTTCTCCCCTTCGTGGCGCATCGTCCCCTATCTCCCGTTGCCTTTGTCCCTTCCCCCATCATCTTTCATATCTCATCTTGACGGACTTGAACTTACCAGCCCCCTCAGAGCTCAAAATTCCCATCCATACCCTTACCCCCGACACCCCGCCACCCCAACCCACCATCGTCCATCTGTCTGTCCGGGCGTGCGCACCCTCAGGTGACGAACTTGATCCGAAGAAGAAGAGGAAAGGGGACTCAGACGACGAAGATTCGAGTCGAGGTTGCTGCGCAAGTTGCATCATATGCTAGCGATGTGCCTCTTGTCGTCTGGTCTCTACCCTGCATACCATCTCCTTCCATGTTCCGGTCACTGTCGCTCAGTCCACTACTTACTATAGGTCTTTTAATCACTGTCTCTCAACCGCTTGTTACTTATCACACTGACGTTTATTCTCATGCGATTCCCCCTTTACGACGTTCATGCCTTTCACCATATTCCCCTTGGGAGACTACATATCACTTACCCTGTACCATAACCGGGCCGGCTGCGGATTGCATTGACATACCACTCGGCCACCCACGGGAACCAAGCCCTCGCCTGCACGCCCGGGATCGTCCAGTCTGAGACTCGCACTTGGAATTTACTTCCGTGGGAAGTCACCAGTTGAGTTCCGTGGGAATCGTCCTGAATCGGCAAAAGTGATCGGAGGTTGGGTTCCCCAGGATATCCACGGAACTCCAGCGATTCGGGGTCCGCACAGTTCTGTGGTAATCCCTGGCAATCTTAGGTGGTTCCTCGCGTTGTTCTCTAGCATCCTCAGCAGCCCTATATACTCTCATGGCAACTACGCTCTTCCCTCGTCGACGGGCTCGAACTTAACCACACGGACGTCGCGGCCCGGTCTGGTCACATGCCAGTGCCACGTGCGGCACACGTTCCTTTGTCAACATTCGCTTGCTTCCTCCCGTCGCTGCAGAGTTACTTTGCGACACCTCTCGATACGATGCGCGACCTTTTTGCGGTCAGATGCCTGCTCTCCTCAATACAATGCAATGCGTAGCAATCAGAATCGAACTCTTATGTCTCCATAATAGCCGCCGTCAGGTTCAACTTCAGCCTGCTCTACAATGCATTGGCCCCTACCCATGAAGCTTGTAGCCTCGTACTCTCGCCGGGGCACGACCTGCCCACCTGACTGCTCAGTGCTAGCAGTGCTAGGCAATGGTGCTCAACGGGACGCGACGGTTGACTTATCATCTCTTCGTCGCCATACAGGCTAAGGATGCTGCACCCTCTCCTGGCCAGAGCGCAACTTATCATCGTTCAGACGATTGTTTGACTTCCGTCCTATAACCTCGCCCGACGCTCAACTTCCCAATCAGCGGGATGACTTTTGGCTCTCTCCAATGGAGTAGAGACTCGATACTGGATGCTTGTGGAGCTTATGGGTTCTTGACAACTTTCTTCGTATGTACAGGTGATTTTACAAGGTGAGCACCGTTGCCGCTTGTCGGTGTGGATCGCAAATACATATCTTCTCGGCGCTTCCTGTGTTCAGCGCTGCTCAGCGAGATCCTTCGAATGGCGACGGTACCGATGCTTGACTTATCGGTGCTGGAATAGAACGATGCCATCCTGACGGTGCAGCACAGAAAGAATCTGAGGCCGAAGTCGAAGCATCGGTCGTCCTCTCGACCCGGCGAGCACAGCGGAGGATGCATCGCGCCTGGTATACAACACGGTGGTAGATATGAATGGATAAAGAGGATATTGCTTGTTCGAAGCGCAGGGAGGAAAACATTCTGACCAGTCTCCAAAGGACACTGTTGGTCGGTGAGATGCAGTCAATGGAAATCTTCTCAAAAGGCAGGGAAAGTATGTAGCCTGCGAAATTGGTGCTTCTGCAGTGCTAGAACACGAGGCTGAAACCTTCATGGTCGTCTACGCAATTCAAAGGGCCGCAGTGTCATTCTATCTGAGTATACAAGGCCAGACTTTGCCGTAAAGAAGTCTAGACATATGCAACGACCCCGTGATGGCCAAGAGATCGTTATATAGCATCCGTACGCGCTCTCCGTCGCGTCCTTGTTCTTCAGAAAGTCGAACTTCAAGGTCGCTGTCGAGAACAAGGGCGGCGGATCACAATGAATTGCCCAAATGGGGTTGCGTCCGGTTACGTCAGTCGTTCGCGCTGGAGCCGGTCACTGTCAACTTGCATCTTGCCAGAGACCACCATCATCCGTAAATCTCGTCTGCCTAGCCATCATGTCGGAGACCCCAACAGCCGGAGACGTGAGTGCATGCCCTTGGGCGGGTCGACGCGCGACTGACGCGTTGCCAGGCGGTTCCCGCTGCTCAGCGAAGCAGCTGGACGTCGTTCTTGAAATCGTACGTTGCGTAACTTTTGCGGATCGTAGCACGCAAACCCTCTCCTCAATGCGCCTCATACCCCTTCGCACCATTCTACAAACCCATGAACGACATCGCTGACGGCCTTCATCGGCAGCATCGCGTCCTTCTCGGGCGATCTGTCGTCCATGACTGCCCCGCCGTTCATCCTCAGTCCGGTTTCCCTCACGGAGTTTCCTGGTGCGTCGCTATACCGCTCGGAATTTTATTTTGCTTATCCCGCGCCAGCCTACTGGTGTGAGCGCCCAGAGCTCTTCTCTGCCATTGCCGATGCCGCGACGGAGGAGGATCGTTCGCTTGCCGTCCTTGATTGGTTCATTGTCAGTCTCGTTCCCCTCCCTATCATATCTCGCAAGTGGGGGAAAGACGCGCACTGCGAAGGAGGAAAGCGAGTCTCAAGACCCGAAGTGACGCGCAGCAATCGTGCACCGGCGGTCAGCAGGCGATGACGCTGTGGGGCACTTTTAGGCTCCGGGCTGTCCTTTCCCCTACCCCTCGCATAGCCCCGCCCCCACCTCTATTGAGAGAATGGGTGGCGAGGGCTGACGTTCCACGAAACACCGTGCTGACGACCGCCCAGAGCACGCTCAAGGGCCAATACACGTCTCGTAACGAATCCATGGGCTCGGAGAAGAAGTACGTCTTTCGCACAGCATGAACCCACTCTTCTGACGATATGATCTTCTCGCAGGCCCCTTAACCCCGTCCTCGGCGAGTAAGCGACCCAACCTCAGTCATGAAGATAACCCACTCACCCCCCGCAGGCTCTTCTACGGCATCTGGCCAAACAAGAATGGACGCGGGCAGACGGACTTGATCGTCGAGCAGGTCTCGCATCACCCACCCGTGACGGCGTACTGCATCGAGAACCGGAGCAAGGGCTTGAAGCTGACGGGCCACAATGGGCAGAAGACGTCGTTCAGCGGCGGGTCGATCATCGTGAAGCAGATCGGGCACGCGCTGCTCACGGTGAAGCGGCCGGATGGGCAAGACGAGGAGTATCTTATTACCTTCCCGCGCTTGCGCATCGATGGGTTGTGGTGAGTGGGCGCGCATCTCATCGTGCTGGGTAGTGGTGACCGACTCGCCCTCAGGTACGGCTCGCCGTACATCGAGCTCGTCGACACGTCGTACATCGTCGGGAGCACGGGTTACACGTCGACGATCGAGTACAAGGGCAAGGGCTACTTCACGGGCAAGTCGCACACGTTCAAGGCCACCGTCTCCTCGCCGAAGTTGCACACACCGTATGTCATTGACGGCCTGTGGCACACGACGAGCACGGTGAGCTCGGGGCCCGGGAAGGGCAAGTACAAGAAGGGCCAGACGTTCCACGACGTGACGACAGCGAAGGAGGAGGTGACGGTCATTGGGGGCGAGACAAGCGGGGAGATGGGCGAGTTCGAGAGCAGAAAGCTGTGGGGAGAGGTGGCGAAGGGGATCAAGACGGGCGACTTTGATAACGCGAGCAAGGAGAAGACGAAGATTGAGGTATGCGTTCGAAGGTTGGGTGGATGAAAGGGGGCGAGTCTGACATACCGTGCAGAACGACCAGCGACAGCGCCGACGCGACGAGGCTGCAGCTGGTACCAAGTGGCCGTTGAAGCATTTCAAGTGGATCGAAAGCGACCCGAACTGTGAGTCTCGCGACCTATTTCCTTTCCCTTGCAGCCGCTTATAGTTCTTCAGACGCTCGGTTAGGCCAGAGCATCAACATCGCGCCACCTATTGAGGAGGCCTATGAGTTCTTGGAGAACTGGCCGGAGCCATTTGGCAAGGAGTGAAGGAGATCGTGTGCGCCCGTCGCGTCTCGAGGCTCGAATGTCCCAGGACCATTGTCGGCGATTCGAACTTCATGTTGCCAGTGAGGACGAGCTTGAATACCAGGAGCATCGAGAGACTGTTTTTATCTACACTTCTATAGCCCTAATTTGACAACACATTGAGTGTGTCCATGTTCTTATTGCAACCCTGCCGAGAACGGGACCTCCAAGTGAGCGGTGTATAAACGTGTAAGCAGGGCATCGGTGGCGTGGGAAAACAGCCCCTGGACCAGCTTCTCGGCATCGGCGCACTTCACGGCCCTTCACCTCTCCTCTCGTCTGCGTAAGTACTGCTCGATGCACCTATGAAGCGAGGACTTCAGATCTTTCAACGAAAGGCGGGCCAGGATGAGAAACAGAAATCCCTTCCTACTACAGCGCGACGAACGCTGTCCCTCTCAGGATCGGCAGCACCAACCGGCAAACCCAAGAACGACCGCCAGTCTCGCCCTTCGGGTCTCCTTCGGCGCTCTCTTCAGCGAGCTTCTCACTCTTCCGGCGTCTCTGGTGATGGAGGGAAAGACAAAGGGATACCCCAGCGTCGGAGGACATCGCTGGGCAAGCAGCGCGGACCTGGGATGGCTGCGAGTCTGTCGATGCCGGACGCCATAGGCTCTTTGTCGGATGCTGGAAGACCCACGCTGGAGCTCTCTTCGAACGCTGCGCGAGACGCCTTGTTGTCGATCGGAGAAAAGGGGGAGATCGTCGACGCGACCATTACGGCGATGCATCCAACGCAAACTCCTCCTGCCGACGCCATACATTCCTCCTCCTCATCGAGTCCCGACTTTGCGATAGCTTGCACACCAAAGCAAGTCAATGAACTCCAGTCCGCAATCCGCGACCTACGCTCCGACAACGAAGCCATCCGCGAAGAAATCGCCCAGTTGAAGCTCGACCACAGCAGCTCCGTCTCCGCTCTATGCTCAGAAATCGCGAGGCTGCGAGCTGCTATGCTGTCCTTCAAGGCCCTTTCTTGTACGCAGTCTGGTCTCCCTCATACGTCGTCTGGCTCGCACTTTCGGCTGTCTGTACCACCCCTCACAGCGTCCGCGCTTACAGCACCATCGACCGTTCCCACTCAGCCGTCGTCTGGCTTGCCCATACGACCTTCTACATCCTCCTTCCCCGCAACGGTTGCGCTATCTTCTACGCTGCGTCAACCACCCAGCCAAGCCTCTCAGAAGTTCCTTCGCGCTCAGGCCACTCTCCTTGCAGCCGAGCGCGCGGAGGCGCTGCTTGCGGATCTTTCGGAAGAAGCTAGGCAGGCGGTACGGACAGAATCCAGGCGAGAAGTCCGGACGAGCGGCCAGGCGAAGGCCCGGCTTTCTGCGCTGTTTTCTGCGTCTGGGTCGACTTCGAAGCTGGTCGAGGTATGCATAGGGAAAACATGGTCCTTTAGTAGCCTGATCTCTCCTTCATAGCACACCGAGCATACACGTCCGCTATCTCATAGTCGCAACGAAGCTGTCGACGCGCTTGCAGCCTCTCATGCCATCCTGGAGCTGCAGCAGCTTTGTGATCTGCACGGCAACTCGAATCATGGTTCCTTTGATTCCTTGCTATCGGAGGACTCGCGCCACTCAGGCTCTGCTGACGTGCGCGGGTCGGACTCGGACGATTTGCATGCTTTGGATACCGCCGATTTACGCGCTTCGACCCCGACCTCGGCCGACTCCGTCTCGGTGTACAGCGCTAGAGGCAGCAGCCCGCAGAAACTCAGCGTATCGCCCTTCGCCACCCTTACGGCGACACCAATGTCGCGGTCTGACGTGTCTTTGCGAACGGACGGGTCATCGCCAGTGGAGCTACCTGATGCGCCTTCGGGCGTTCACCCTGCCACGCTTGTCCAGAAAACCTCGCTTTCTCACATCACCGCTCCGGCTGGACATCTGCCTATCATCAAACCAACTGAATCAGGCAACGACATCGCCGCGAAGCCATCATTCCCAATGGTGGTGCCGCCGGACCAGCGGTTGGTCTCTTCGAACTCGAAATCCCGAATACCCATCCCGCTTGGATGGCGCCGTTTGAACTCGTCCTCATCTCCATCGCCGCCGCTTCCGTTGACGACGTTCACGCCGAGATCAAAGCCGTCTAGTCCTGTCGGTTATTCTGGGGGCGGTCATACGGATAGTATGCTGCTGGTATCGGGTAGCGCAGGCATCGCGCCGGGGAAGGGCTCACGGATGTCGGAAGATCAGCGAGGCTCACCCATGTATGGTTCAATCGCGTTGAGCAGCGTCCCTACACCTTTCTGAACTGATTCTGGATACCAATGATACTCTGCGTACTCTATTGAGCCCCTTGAAGCCCTTCTTCAGCAGTCATGTCCAGGAAACCAGATTTTACTCAACATACGAATGGTCGGTCCAAGCTGTCTGTTTGCTCGTTTGTTCGAGGGTCAAACAGTGATCCAGTGATCGATCAATCTTTTTCGGTGCCTTCCCATCCCAGATCTTATTCCCTCCTCTTCACTCCCCCCTCCATGTCCCGCCTGATAGTGAAGAATCTCCCATCCTATGTCACGCCAGACCGCCTACGCAAGCACTTCGAGCAGAAGGGAGCGCCTCATGGCGTACTCACCGACGTCAAAGTCGCGATGAAGCAGGACGGCACGTCTCGTCGATTCGGCTTCGTGGGCTACAAGACTGAGCAGGAAGCTCAGGCGGCGAAGGAGTACTTCCATAAGACTTTCATTGACGCGACGCGTATCTTTGTCGATGCGGTGGAGGTGCGTCCTGGTCAGGGGGGATCGGTCTTCGTTTGACTGATCGGACGTAGGGCATCCAGGAGCGTCCGCGGAAGCGGCGCAAGCTCGATGATGACGAGCAGGGGGCGCATGAGCCGGCGAAGAAAGACGCGAAGAAGGGCAAGGATGCGACGAAGGAGTTGAAGAAGAGCAAGCAGCTCGACGAATTCCTCGAACTCACGCGTCCGCGTGCTGCGAAGGGTCCCGCATGGGCTGATGGCCAAGAGGCGCCTCAGCAAGCAGCACCTACCGCACCGGCCGCACCCGCAAAGGACGATGATGCTATGGAAGAGGACCCGAAGGACGAGGGCGCGTCCGATCTTGACTGGCTGAAGAAACATATGTCAAAGGACGTCGATACTGCCGGCCGAGCCTTCGAGCAGTCCGATGATGAAGAGGACGTGCAGCAGAAGGTGCGCGTCGTCGTCCTTCTCTCTGCATACTGCTCACCCCCGACTCCAGGCCAACGAGCCAAACGACGACGCTGAACCTCCCGAAGACCCCTCCATCACCTCCATCAAGCAGACCTCGCGCCTCTTCGTCCGCAACCTCGCCTTCTCCTGCACGACTGACGACCTTACGGAGCTCTTCTCGCCCTTGGGCACATTATCTCAGGTGAGCTTCTTTCCTTCCCATCCCCGGATGAAAAAACATAGGGACATCAGAACCTACGGGTATGCTGATCCTTGGGGAAATCAATAGTAGAAATTTGTGGCTGATCTCACCTTCCTACGCTCCTCTTGCTGAAACCTCGTTTGCTGACGTACTCCTGCAGGTGATTGTCTGCGTTCATTCTCTCTTCTCAGGATGTCAAAAGCATAGGGACAACAGACTCTCGAGAATGTTGACCTTCGGGAAATATCAATAGTAGAAATTTTATTCTGACCTTCTTCACTTCGCGCGCTCTTCGTGTCGACTCATGCTGATCTGTCTGTCCCCAGGTCCATATACCCGTTGACGCGACGACGAAGCAGAGCAAGGGGATGGCGTACGTCACGTTCGTTAACCCCGAGGACGCTGTGAAGGCGTATCAGACATTGGACAAGAAGTCTTTTCAAGGTCGAATATTGCACTTGCTTCCCGCTGTTGATCGTCGACCGAAGGCGGACGACGCGACAGACAAGAAGAGGACCGTCAGGGATGAGAAGCAGGCGCAGCGGAAGGCGCTCGCTGGGAAGGAGTTTAACTGGAGCATGCTGTATATGAACGTGCGTCTGCTTTGTAGTGGCAAACTTGTACATTCCCTGACCTCTTCCTTCAGAGCGATGCCGTAGCATCTTCAATCGCCGACCGCATGAACATCGCCAAGGCATCCATCCTCAACCCTGAGGAGTCCGACAACGCCGCCGTCCGCCTCGCCCTCGCCGAGACGCACATCATCCAGGAGACGAAGTCTTACCTGGAATCGCAGGGCGTCAACTTGACGTCCTTTTCCACCAAGCAACGCTCCGACACTGCCATCCTCGTGAAGAACATACCCTACGGCACCTCCGAGGCGCAGATCCGCGAGGTCTTCGAGCCGAGCGGGGCACTCTCGCGTGTCATTGTCCCTCCCGCGGGCACCATCGCCATCGTTGACTTCGAGAACCCGGCCAACGCATCGAAGGCGTTCCGCGCTGTCGCGTATCGCCGCCTCAGCAACTCAGTCGTCTACCTCGAGAAGGGCCCCGCGGGCATCTTCGACGGCGCTCCCGCTCCCGCCACCACCTCCGTCGCGCAGGATGATGAAGATGGCGAGGACGAGCTCGCGCTGGCGGCGGGCACGACGCTCTTCGTGAAGAACCTGTCATTCGCGACGAGCGCCGAGCGCCTGACGCAGATCTTCGGCGGGCTGCCCGGCTTCGCGTACGCGCGCGTGCAGACGAAGCCGGACCCCAAGCGTCCGGGCGGCCGCCTTAGCATGGGCTACGGCTTCGTCGGGTTCAAGGCCGCAGACGCCGCCAAGAGCGCGCTCAAGGGCATGGCCGGCTTCGTCCTCGACGGACACACGCTGCAGGTCAAGTTTGCCGGGCGTGGCGCGGAGGAGGACGACGCGACGCGGAAGGGCGCCAAGGGCGCGAAGAGCACGACGACGAAGATGATTGTCAAGAACGTGCCGTTTGAGGCGACGAAGAAGGATATCCGCGAGCTCTTTGGCGCGCACGGGCAGCTCAAGTCCGTGCGCCTGCCGCGGAAGTTCGACGCGAGGGCGAGGGGCTTTGCCTTCCTCGACTTCGTCACGCGGCAGGAGGCGGAGAACGCGATGGCAGCGCTGAGGCATACGCATCTGCTTGGGCGGCACCTGGTGCTGGAGTGGGCGGAGGAGGGCGAGCAGGATATCGAGGCGCTCAGGAAGAAGGCGGGTGTGGGCTTCGGGGACGGGAAGGATCTGCCGAACAGGAAACGGAAGCTGGATATGGCGAAGACCACGGAGGGGGAGGTCGAGGAAGAGGAATAGTTTTTGAATTGTTTAATTGGACGTGCTTCCGCCGGAGGTGGCCTGAGGCGTGTAGAACATAGTCACGTGCTTCTTTGAATTGAACCGTGACTGTCACGCACATCTAGCGTTTCAATTTCTGGGTTCGACTCCAACAAGCGCGAGCGAAGGCTCTAAAATCACATACACATTGCGTAGGAGAATCCGGAAGGAACCGTCTGCGTACAATACAGCGTTGCTATCTCATACAGGCGCCGGGAATTGCTTCAGTTCCGAGCTTGCTTATGCAGCTGCCTAGACAGATCGTCCAGCGACACGGTTCCGGCATCCGACACATACGCCGCCTTCCGGTACTTGTCCACTGGAAGCTTTGGTCAGCGTTTGCTCGAGTACAAGCCTGAGATATCGATGACGCACCGGCTTCCTTGAGGTCGTTCCACTTCGCCAATACCTTTGCTTCGACAATATCCGCAACAACAGCAGCGGCTTTACGGACGTCGGTGTCTACCATATCCTTCAGGTTCCTAAGGTCGTCGGCAATGGCCTGCCAGATCCCCATCATTTTCTCGATGGTCTGGATAGCGGGCTCGATGAGGCTAAGAATATTGTCTACATGTTTCTGCAACGAAGTAAGTTGCTGGCTCAGTCACTAGTAATATCAGGCAGAACGTACGTCGATGGCACGAAGATCAGCGACCACCCGGGTTTCGTCCTCGATCTTCTGCTCGTACTCGGAGATGAGCTTCCTAACCTCGTCAATACGAGCTGCCATCTTCGCAGCCTTGTCGCCATAGATTCCCGCAACGGTGGCGGCAGAGATCAGCCCGATGAGTCCAAGCCAATAGTATGCGGGTGTAGTGCATGCAACTGTCTTGTCTGCAATGGGGATGAGTTCAGAATTCGCCCTCGATAGAGGAACGGCTTTACCGTGCTCATACTCAGCTATATCCGCCTCGAGCTCGATGCGGTACTCCCGCAACTTGCTGTCGAGCTCCTGGAGAGAACCGACCTCGGCTTCAAGTTTGGTGTGCACAGCGTCACTGCGCTCCTTCAAGGCAGACATATCCTTCTTCGTGTTGTCGTGGAAGGCATGGAGATCTCCGACCACAGCCTGGGACTTCGTGCGGATCTCGTCGATGTTCCTGACTTGCATATCGACCAACTCGTTGATCGTCTTCTTGAGCCTTGCCTTTTCTTCCTCGGATGTGACGTCGGCGAGCTTCCTGATGCATTGGAATATGTACGCTGGGCGATATTGTCAGCACCACGTTGAAGTCACCGAGACAGGAATGAAATCTTACCGTAGTATGAGTCCTGGCTAGAGCCGCCTGCGTTCTGCGCATAATTGTACACCTCGCTAGCGATGCTGACGATGCTGGGGTAAGTCGTGTCCTTGAACATCTGGCAATGCTCCTTCGTCTGCGCGTATTCATGTTAAGTCAGGATCGGGCTCGAGACAGGTGAGGGCGATGACCTACCGTGGCATACGTTTGGACGAGCGGCCTGATGACACCAGAGAGTTTGGCGAATACATCGTTCGAGACATGAAGCCGCGAGCGATACGCACTCTCCGTGGTAGGGAGCAGTACACCCCCCCAGACGTACTTGTGAAGGTACACCACATCGTCATGCTGGAGAATATAGTTGTTGTCCGAGTTGAGGAGGCCCTTAGGCTCGAAGGCGTCGGAGGTTACAACCATGATGGAGTTTAGTGCAAAGCGCAGTAGACAACGAGAGTTCGTGGAGGCCTGTTGAGCGATGAAGGTCCTGCGAGGTATATATTCGAGGGAATATTTTCATCTGGGCGTATGAGCAATGGAAGGCGGCGCCGAGCGCTCCTGCGGATGAGCCGCTGTCTTCGTCGAAGCGCGTACGAACGAACCTGAATGGAAGCACCAATTAGTGGCCGGTATCCCATTCCGTGCTGTTCTAGGACATAATGCTGTCTACCTGAAGCACTAACATTGATGCAATCTCCTCCTGACGCCTGGCGAGACCGCCAATTGCAGTCGCCGGTCAGAGACGTAGAGATAGTCCTGTGTTCAGGCATGTCGGTGATGTGGCGCTTCCAAAAGCGATGCCTGTCTTTGCGTCCATACTCGACGTCCAGAACGTAAGCGTCTGTCGATAGCTATGTGAGCACAGTGTCACTTCTCAAGGACAGTGCCTTGTGCGTGTGAAAGCGACAGTCAACATCGAAATGCGCACCGTGAGTAATCACCCACTGCCACTTCCCGTCACGAAAGCGCCCAGTATTCTGCACCGGCTTCAAGCTTGATTCCTCGCGCATGAGATCCGTTCCATCAGGCATAGAAATCAACGTCCAGACTCCGGATGTGGTCGTACTCTGCATTGACACCTTTCCACAACGATGACCGTCAAGAACAGGTACGTAGGTTATTCAGGCACGCCACGCGACATGATCAGTTTGCACCAACTTCCTGCCGCCGTTCATGCATCATGACATGAAGGTGTCATGGCCGGCTTGCATCACCACCGGACACAGTGTCCATGAGAAGGTCTTCGCACCTATCGCAAGGACGCCTCAACCGAGACTGAGCCACCGACGAACCCCGGTCACTTGGGAGGATTCATGGCCAAACGACGATGATTCTCCCTCCCTTCGGCTGGCCTTGGAATACATCGCGCTTTATAAAAGGGTCTAAGAGGTGGGCTACGTGCTGCAGTATTGTCGCCAAGCTCTACTGCCGACCTCGCTTGAACCCATACGATGTCCGACTTCATCCCCTCGTCGCCGCAAGAATGGTCCGCATGGGCCAGATCAGCGGTCATGACAAAAATTCCAGCCACCAAGAGCTTCGAGCAGACTCCAGTCAACGTACGCACTTCATACACTTGTCAGTCACTATCACTCTGATTCCTTCGGTCCAGACGTTCGTACACGATGTCTTCGTCGACTTGGCTCCCGTGGACCTAACCCGATCTGATTTTACGAGTGTATACGCCGATATACTCGCCCTCTCTTCGAAGGCGATCATGCAGCTACTCTTGCCCAAACTCGCGTTAGTACGCCTCTACGCAAGGGTGATCACATCGGACCAGCCGACCACTCTCGAGCTATGTCCCTCTTCGCACGACGCGGCGCAGGTCGTCCTCTGGGCTACTTATCTTGACCAACCGGTATCTGTGGCGCTTGAAGGGCAGCAGCCGCAGTTGCTCAGCCTAGGCCCCAACTCCGACCACGTTGGCGTGTCCATCCTCGTAAAGAACGCGGTCATCTCCCTCACCTACCTCCCGAAGTATGTGACGCCGGACCTGGATGCGAATGGGCACCTCGCCAAGTTACTCGCCACTCAGCTGCGCATCGCCTCTACACTGTTCTGGACCCAGCCTGCCGTCGCTTCCGCGATTGCGTGGCACGTCGTGCGCGCTACCGCGCAGTCCTATGACTCTGCCGCCCTCAACGTCCAAGCCTCCGCGCTGCAACAACAGATCAGCGCATCTCAGCTGGCGGGCCCGGGCCTCACTTACGCCCCCGTCCTGAAGTTGGAGTACTACAAGAACACGATCGCTCCCGTTCTCGATGCTGGTGCCGCTTTCCAGCAGCAGTACGACCGCTTCACCGACAAGAAGGCGACCCTCGACGGTCAGCTTCAGGCATGGGATACCATGATCAAGCAGGCGGAGGGCGCGCTCGTGATGCAGCGACAGCTCGCCGATGACGCGAAGGCAAAGTGGGACGCTTCGCAGAAGATCCTACGCGCAGCGCAGAACGACATGCGCCGCCATCAACTCACCCTCGAAGACCGGGCGGCGGAGTTCCGGGCAGGCATCGAGGTGTGGAAGGTGCATCAGATTGTCAAAGCCGTTGTCGACATCCTCAAGGCCGTCGTTAGTGAGTCTTTGACGTCGCAGGATGGACGCAACTAACGAGATCTCGCAGCGTTCGCCCTTGCCATCGGTGCGATGTGTGTCGGCGACCCAGGACCAGCCGCCGGCGCCCCCAAGGAAGCTGCTGAGGCTGTCAAGGAGGTCGCTGCGGCCGCCGAGGCCGCGGGCGAGGTCACGAAGGTCATCTCGAGGAAGACGCTCGAGTCTCTCGAGAAACTCATCGAAATGCTCTCCTCCCTCCTCGAGACCACGATATCGAACGTGAACTCGATCATTTCGGCCACTAGCGGGGACGGGACGCTCTCGCCCTTTCCCGCTTCCGAGAAGGGGAACGAGGATCTCGAAGAGCTCGCCGGCGTCGCTGCGTGGGACAAGTGGACCCTCGACATCGAGGACCAGATGCAGTTCGCGGTCTCGGAGGCCATCGGGGGCGCGTCGGCGTACCTCGTGGAGCTCAAGAAGCACGCTATCGACGGGAAGCTGGTGACGCAGGCTACCGCGCAGACGGTGAAGGCGGGGCAGGAGTTCGTCCAGCTCCAGCTCTCTTTGAAGCTTGCTCAGGCCGACATGTCGCGCTTGCAGGAGCTGCGCAAAAGCTTTCGGGGAGAGAAGGAACAGTACGAGGCGGCTCGGCTGTACTTCTACGATCGCCTGGACAGCATGCGCACCAGCGTTCTCATCGAGCTACGCAACCTGGTATGGGCGTTCAAATTCTACACGCTGACGGACAGCAAGGTGGTTCTCGACCCACTGAAGGCCATAGAGGATTACAAGGCAGACCTGGCTCTTCTCGTTCAAGAGGTCAAGAAGTGGGAGGAGGGCTCTGCAAGCGATAAGTCTCGTCAGTCCATCCATTCGTTGCTTCTATCCATCACTGACTTCACATCAGCCATCCACTTCATTAGAGGGATCAACGACGTACGTGTGCTGAGCTCTTTGGATTGTTTCCGACTGACGACTTCTGCAGCCATGCTTCCACGGCATAGGAAGCGGCGTCATTACCTCCCTCAAGGAAGCGTACAATGCCACCTTCGCCCTCGCTCCCAACCCCTCCACCATTCCTTCGGGTACCTATAACGCAGGCCCGTTCACTGACGGGAGTAGCTTCCGCGTCTTCGGCCTCCGCGCCTCTCTTGTCGGCATCGTCCCCAAGCCAGAGGCACTCTCGCAGGACGGTACGGCCCTCGTCTGGATGACGATCCGCACTTCGGGCGCCTACCAAGACATCCGCGGTGACGATACGGTGCTGGGCTTCACGAGCATGCCCCAGGAGCGGCAGTTCAAGTACCGGGTGGATGCAAGTGGCCAGGCGATCCCCGAGCCCGACGGCATCGAGGTGGACAGCATCATCCCGATGGGCAACCATATGGATCCGCCGCCATTTACGCAGTGGTCTATCACACTCAACCAGCCGGATCTCATGGATTTGGCGGGGCTGCAGGATCTCAAGCTAGAGTGGAAGGGAGAGGCGTACCTGTAGCCGAGCATAAACATGTGAGTTCGTTCTCAAGTGGGAATCGCACACGCTGACCCCTTTCAGACGACATATAGACATCCTCTCTACCGAATACTATGCCCAGAATGAGTATATAATGCTCAATATTGCCTACAAGATTTCATACCCGACGAAGCTTTAGCTAGCGATGCTGTATCTATCTTCAGCCGTTCAGTCAGCCCTCATAGATGTACGAGCGTGACTAATGAGGAATGAGGGCGTTGACGGGAGGCCCTCATCAAAGGTCTGCTACCCTTAGATGGTTCGCTGGTAGAGGGAGAACGATCGTGCTGCGGCACTGCTGACGCGCAGCCAGCGTAGGTCTTCCTCAATGAGCTCCTATTTCGCGCGCGACTAACGACTGCTCGTGTTAGGTCACTCCGAGATATTATGGCGTCCTTCGCATGAATGGCCACTTCTTGACCGTCATCCGCTCGCCCATGATGCGCCACTGGCTCATGCTGTATCGTTGACCGCTCCAAAACCCTTGGCATATAGGACTGGTTCCACGCTATGTGGCGCAGGCCGACGTGCTTATGGCGGCGGTTCAGCACTTCTAGGTGATTCAAAGATAGCTGTTGACGTTCGCGGGGCTCACATGGACGTTCATTCGCCGAAAATCATGGGGGCTGGCGCTATAAAAGCGGACCCCTTGCATGAAAGCTCTGCAGTCGCCCTCCTCTCCTTCTCAACTCAAGATGTCCAGCAATTCCGATATTGATCTACTTCCCAAGGACCTTCTGAACGCTGACGGCAATCTTATTCTGCAGCACCAGGACGTCCTTGACCTTCTCAAATATGTCTGGACCGGCGTGCTGCTTCCCGTTACAGAGGCCCAATACAGGTCTCGTCTACAAATTTCCGACAACACTGCAAACAAGCTCACGGGCGTCATCAAGCCCCTCGTGGAGGCATACGCTACGGTGCGGTCCCATTTTCCTGCTTTGCCTTCATCGCCCTTATTCCTGTTCAGGCGCAGGACCATTGCCGGAATTTCAAGGACGTAACCTACCCCAGCATTGTCGACACCGCCAGCGACATCTATCACTATGCCCAGAATGCTGGCGGCACTGTCGATAGCTCTTACTACGGTAAGTATTTTGTGCGCAAATTTCGAGGTGTATAGTTCTCACTATGTTTACAGCATACATCGTACAGTGCATCAAGGACCTCGATAACGCTCAGACGCAATCGGAGCAGCAGTCACTTCGAGAGACCATCAAGGCTCTGATCGACATGGAAGTCAATAAGATATCCGCGATCCAAAAGAAAGCGCAGGATGCTGTCGACACTCTCAGGCAGTTCGAGCAAGATACGAAGGTCGACCAGAGCACTCTGAAGGATCGCAGCACCGCTGTACACGACAAAGTCACATCTGAAGTTGGCAGCCTCTCCGATCTCGAGGACAAACTCAAGGAGTATCGCGAGGAGCTGACAGCTGACATCAAGGAATACGAACATGGTACGCGGATTGATTCGTCTTCCTTGGATCCTGTTCAAATATTTTTCTTTCCCAGACAAATTGGTCGCCTGCACGACTCCTTCTTACGCGTGGCTGGGCCTCATCGGTCTCATCAGTGCCTCGGTCGTAGCAGGGATATACGGCGACAAAGCTGCCAAGATGGCCCGCCGCATCGACGAGGTTAAAAAGCTCATTTCCGATTACGAGGGCAAGGTCAGGGATGAGACGCGTCTTGTCGCAGACCTGGGTGCAATCAACGTGCGTTCGCCTGCATACCAATGCCTTAGCTCTAAGTCAGCACTTTGCAGCGTGATCTGAGCAACGTCCTCAACCTCATCGAGCCCACCTGCCAAGTTATTGAAAATATGATTGGCGCATGGACCTCCATCGCGAGCGACCTCACGAACTTGCAGACTATGGTGGACACGGACCTTCGTGGCGCGATTGCTGTCATAGCAGGCCATGTCGAGCTGAACATCGTGAGTGCCTGGAATACCCTGGGGAAAAGAGGTGCGCATCGCCATTTGATATACTAGCTGAGGATTGATTCATTCTGCGCAGCCGACGCATTTCGCCAGGCCGCTTTTGTTTCTGATGCTGAGCAGGCGACGCTCGATGACCTGGCAAACCAGCTGCGAGAGCAGGCGAAGAAGTGAACTTTAGGCGTATCGTCCGGTTGAAAGGGATTAGCCCTTACAGACACGATGCTCTCGTAACAATATTGCACACTTTCATTGTTCTTCAGTATGGAATCGATACGGGGCACAAGAATGACCGTGGGCGGTGTTTCAAAGGTCAGCGCAGCTCAGGAGAAACGGCGTACTGGGTCAGAAGAAAGAGCGACTTTGGAATCTTCCCTGGTATGTCGGACTACGTGCGCCACGATCTCCTTCAAGCCCAACATGTCCACTGCTCGCAAAGGCTGAACACCACGATGATTGCATTTGTATATACCGGAGAAAACAAAGACGGACTGAGAACCATATGCATGCCATACCAAACGAGTGCAAGCTTCCTGAGTACGAGAGGCCGAGAGAACAGAAATGTACCTACGATGTATGGGATGGATGGTCGTATCTAAATATGTAGTAAGTAAAAAAGGATGGGCGGGATAGCGTACGATGGGTGCGGTGACCAGAGGAAGGGCGACACAACGAAGCTCCGACTCGAATGAGGCCATCGGACTCGGAGGAGCGGGATACCAGACGGTGGCCGGCATTAGCAGGAGCAAAGCAAAGGAGAAAGGTATCTGTATATGTGATGACTAGGTGCCAATGATTATGAGTATTACCCGGAGAGAATGCCACTGCGAACCACGCGAAACCACGGCGGGGGTATACGCGGTGCGTCCTCTGCCCTTCCTTCCCTTCCTCAGCCCCCAGATCATCTCTTGCGACCAACTCATGGTTGCTGCAGCATCAACCGCCTGCAATCATCGTCAGCAAACGCAAAGACGCAAGAAGCAGAAACCACATACTCTCTGACGGTCTCGTACAGGAACTTGTAGCTCTTCAAGCCACCCTTCAAGCGGCGGATTTCGATCAGGAACTGACCCTCCAAGTTCTTAAACGCCGTGATCTCCAGCGCGAAGCGAACTTCGTCAAGCGCATCGTGCGTCGGCGGGCCGTACAACGGCTCGACCGCGCCCTGTACAGGCACGGACTCAGCGTCAATGGAGAGGTCGACAGCATCGTCGTCGAAAGCCGCCGTCTGCGAATTTTGGCGCCGCATGAGCATGCCGAGGCCGCGCAGGCCGCCCGAGAAGGAGCGGTCAGCGCTCGCGCCAGGAAGGGGTAGCCCGCGTCTCTCGGGACCCGGAACAGGCAGACCACGCCGGTCGACGCCATTGGAGCCCGCCGCGCCCATCATGGCGACAGCAGCGAGTGTGCTGCCGCTCGTGCTTGCGCCGTCCATGCTGTGGTTGTACATCTCGCCGCCGACCTTCTTGGGCCGGATGCAGCGCAGCTTGCACTCGTGCTCCACCTGGATCTCGAGACCCATACCGGCGAGGACCTCCTTGGCGCGCGCGATGACGACGGCGGGGTTCTATAGCGGTGGTCAGTTTGCTACTCTACAGAAGTGGACGATGGAAAACTCACCTCCGTCGTCAACATGCGAGTATCGAGGGCGCCTGCGTGCGGCCGGAGCGCACGAAGAGCGTAAGAGGCCGACGAGCGCGTGCGCGGCGTCCGCTCTTTGCTCGCCATCCGGTCCTTTTTCTTGCCGCCAACGGTGAGGGACTCGCGGAAGCCCTCCTTTCTCCCGGTGCGCTCCTTGTCCTTGCTGCTGGGTGTCCTCCCGAAGGACTGGCGCACACCCGCGATGCGGGCCATGAAAGACGAGTCCGTCGCCGAGGATGGCGTCCTTTGTGGTGCGCCCGGAGCCCCATGCGACGTTGAGCTTGTGGCCGATGACATGGGTGGTGGCGCGGAAGCCACGGAAGGCGTCGAAGCGGCCACACGAGGCGTCGTTGGCTCGCGCTCATGTTCGTCGTCCTCGCCAACAGGCGGGTGCACAAGCACCGACGGACCACCCCACGCGCCAGAGTCGTCCGAAACATCGCCCGTGTGGTGCGAGCGATATTGCGAGTCGTCGTGACCTTGCGGGAACTGGCTGCTCTCGCGCGCCTTGCTCTTGGTGCGGAACCAGTCCATGACGCGACGCGCTTTGCTTGTAGATGCACCGTCGAACTGGCCGTTGACTTCGCCAATCTCGGTAGAGCTGCCCGGAGGACTGCGCGCTGGAACACTGGGAGGAGGCATGTCCATGGCATGTCGCTCGCGTTCGCGTTCGCGCTCGTGCGTGGAGGCCTCGACGGCCGAAGCTGGCTCGCGCTTGCCCCTGTTGGTAGCACGACCGACCATGACAGTAAGCGTACTGCGGCGCTCCTTCTTGGCTTCCTTCCCGGCCGGCGGCGCGAGGTTCTCTTGCTGGGCCTCGGGCTCGCGATCGCCGTTCTGCGCGAACAAACGGGTGACGCTGAGACCACGCTTGTGTCCCTGTTCCTCGTCAGCGTAGCTCAAACACTCATAGTCGACCGCGCACTCACCGTCTGAGAAGCAGACCTTGCCGGAGTAGCGAAAGCAGGACGTTCGTCGGAGCCCTGCATATGGTCAGAATTATTGTTTTCCCATAGACACAATACTCACCTTCGTCTGCGACTCCCTCCTGCGAATCTCGTTCGCCTGCGCCGCAATCCTCCGCGCATTCTGTATGATATCCTCCGCATTCTGCACGCCCCCACTCTGCGACCTCCCCATCGGCGACGCGCGCACATCGCCATGTCCGTCCGACGAATCCGCATCCCCGCGCGGCGGCGTCGCGAACTTCACCGGCGTCATCGGCACCTGGATGTCGTGCCACGCCGAGGGCGGGCCTGCGGACGGTGCCGGCGACGGCGACGGCGGGAGCTCCTTGTTCTCCCCGCGCAGCGTCGCGACCGGGCTCGTTGACGGCCCGCGCGCCTTTTGCTTGCCCTCGAGCTTCTCCTCGCGGTCCATGCTCGCCTCTGCGCGCTCCATCTCGCGCTGGGATGCGCGATCGCGATCTTGCTGCGCAGCTGCCGCGCGCTTGCTGTCCTGACGAGCCAATTCACGATCAGCGCGTTCACGGTCCCTATCCGCACGCTCGCGATCCGCACGCCGCTCGCTGCGGTCGCCGTCGTACTCGACCTGGACGGTGTGGCGGAAGCCGCTTTTCTTCTCGGCTGCTTTCTTCTCCGCCGCCTCCTTGCGCTCGATGGCCCGCTTCTCCGCCTCAGCAGCGGCGCGTCGCTCGGCCTCGCGCTCGGCGGCACGTCGCTCGGCATCCCTGTCTGCAGCGGCCTGCTTCTCTGCCTCCCTGTCTGTACGTCTCTTGGAAGCCGCACGACTGACGGAGGCCTCCGCTGCTTCGGCATCGTAGGCGGGATCGCGGACGTAGCCACCAGGAATGTCGCGAGGATCGACAGCGTCTACGAGATGATGAGCTTGGCTGAAGTGATTTTGCAGGGGGTACGCACCAGTCGTCTTGAACGCATTGAAGACCGCGCCACTAGGCGGTGCGAAGGGATCGTCGTCGGCGATTGGCTGCAAATATCTAAGCCCCAGCTCATATCACAGCATGCATGGACACTCACTGGTGCACTGTCGGACCGGCCGCTCGTCTCGTACAAGAACTCGGGCTCGCGGTGCTTGGGCTAAGGTCAACAATCAGCATACACCAAGGTATGCCCACGTCTACTCACCTTCTCCGTCTGGCTGCGCTGCACACTGCTCGGCGTCCGCGACTCCCGGCTCTCCTTCTCCCTCGGCTCGCGGGTCGACTTGGAGGAGGAGCCGGGCATAGTCGAGGCAGGGCGGGCTGTAGATTGTCATGTCAGCTATAACGATTAGCTGAGATGCAAGGGAGGTCAACATACTTGATCCCCTACTGGATGATTCGGCGCCATTCGCCCGCGTTCTCTGTTCCGCCAACGCGCGCATCTGGCGCTGATAGGCGAGCCGCTTGGCCTGGTGCTGCGACATCGCCTCCTTCTCCAGATCCTCCACCGTCCTGCCGAATGCAGTACCCGCGGGCTTCGCGCTGTCCGGTAAGGGTGGCGCGTTCTTGTCTGCGAGACGACTTAGCCCTTCGTTGTCATTGAGCCATGAGATATCTGCGTACCTCGCTTCCCACCAGAACCCTCTTCCCAGAACGCATCTAGCCACGGATGGCGCATCACCTTCTCCAACGAGGCACGTCTACGCGGGTCGGGTTGCAACATAAGGCTGAGGATGCCACGCGCGGCATCGCTCACGTAGTCGGGGTATGCTAGGGGTGTCGAAACTATATACTTGTACAGGAGGTTGATGTTGTCGCCTAAGAGTGAGCGTGAGCGGGGTCAGCAGGACAAAGCTGCAAGAGTTTCGTACCATCAGGATTCGCAGGATCATCATCGAAAGGCAGGTACCCGGCCAGCATCGCATATAGGATAACGCCACAACTCCAGACGTCGACGGCGCTGCCGACATAGAGGCCCTGTTCATAAGTCAGTGACTGGGATGCAAAACTTTTGAGGCAAATCGGCGTACCTCGCTGACAACCAGCTCTGGCGCCGCATAACACGGGCTACCACAGCTCGTCTGCATGAGGTCGGGAGCGACAGAGAAGGCGTCCGCGTCGCCATAGGCCTGCGCAGGGTTTTCCTCTCCGCGTCGAGGCGCACTCTGCGGGGTGAGCGAGGAGAGGTGGGTCATGAGGACAGATATTCAGGGCGAGGCGGGGTACAGCGGTATAAACGCAGGTCGTCGTATCATGAGATAGAGGGAAGCATTTGAGGGGATGAAAATGAAGAAAAGGAGGAAAGTGAAGAATCAGCATGGGCGATGGCACTCCTGAAGATTGCGACGCACCCCGAAGCGGTTGGCAAAGCCAAAGTCGGTGATGATCACGTTGCGGCCCTTGTCCAGGAGCAGATTCTCGAGCTTGAGATCTCGGTGGACGATCCGTTTCTATAAGGGCGGGTGTTAGTTGGTGGCTGGCATGATTCTAGCGCGGCCACGCACCTGGTGGATGTACCATACACCACTTAGTAATTGCGCGAACAGCTTCGCCGCATCGCGTTCGCGAAGATATCTGCCGGGAACGTTAGTCGGCTGAGCGCCCCATAGCAACACCCGCACGCACCTGCTAGCCAGAATATGGTCGAACAACTCGCCCCCGCTCGCGTACTCCAGGATGATACCTGCCGGCGTGAGTGAGCCTATGCTGTACCTGTTTTGAGGCCATCCGCCCACGCACCGATATACTTGTCCGTCTCGATTACGTCGTAGAGGCGCACGATATGGGGATGCTTGAGCGTGCGGAGCACCTCGATCTCGCGCTCGACCTTGCTCATGCGCGCGTCCGAGTCGATGCTCCCCCGGCGGATGAGCTTCACCGCAACCTCCTCCCCCCATTGCGCGTGCAGCCCGAGCTTCACCTTCCCGAACTCGCCCTCGCCGAGCGTCTGCAGCAGCAGGTACGGCCCGAACCTGTTCGCACAGCACATCAGCGTCCGCCCCACCCAGCTCGAATCCGCGGTGCCTACTTGGGTATCGTCCGCCGCGGGTGCGCGGCCGCGTACGCGACCGCCGCCGGGTGCGCGTACACGTCCGCAAAATGGTGCGCGCTGCTGCAACGGGGAATCAGCGCGGTGCGGCGGCGGGAAAGGAGCTGGGCACGCACGATTCCGGGTCGTCTCTGTGGGGCGCGCTGCGTGAGGACACTACTTGCTGGGACGCCGGGCGCTTCCGCCCGGGCGTCGAGTCTGCCGGCGACTGTAGCGACGTCGCTCGCGACATGCTCGTCGTCGTCGTTGTTGACCAGGGACCACCACGTGCCGCGTCCTGACTGATTTGACCGCGTGAGAATATGCTTCCGCTTGCGTGCTCCGCCACAATCTTTATGCATGGCCCCGACCTCCACCCACACCGACTGGAATTCCAGCGTTCTGATAGCAGGCCCAGCGTCGCCAAGATATTGCGCACAAACCCCAGGTTCCCCGGAGTTTTTACAGCAACAAGTGAATTTTCTACCGCACCATGACAAGGAAACGGCTTCAACAAGTACAGGTACATACAACAGCCAGTCCTTTGCAACATAGACGATAAATACACAAGGTCAGATACATAGCGAAATGTTAGTACAAGAACGTATAGCAGCGTCAAGATTCTCTACGAGAGCAGTCACCTTCGATATTTTTCTCTTCTTCGATGTCCGAGCGAGCGGGCGATGGCGGGTACGTCCCCTGTTCCACCCCACCTTCCTCGCCCCATGGCCTCCTCTTCCCCAGGATATATGAACGATAATCGATGGACACCCACAACCGCCTTCCCCTAACGCACAGGTGCCTCAAGTACGAGTGCTCAACGCGCTCACGAGAACGACCCATGGATCAGCGCGTCCCAAGCGCTCTTCCCCTGCAGCGTGTCGAGGAACTTGGCTCGCGGCGTCCCAGCTCCAGACGACGGCGACCCGTCCCCTGCATGGGCTGCGGCAGGGTGTACGCCTCCTGAGGGGAGAGCAGCGTGTGGGCTTGCGGACGCGGCTGGAACCGGCGCCGGCACATGCAAGTTGTCGACTGCAGGCGGCGTCGCAGGCTCGCCAGGTGAGGGTGGGTGGCTCGAGTCGTGTATCGGTCCATGACCACCCTGCCTCAACTCGCCAATCTCGCCCGCATGCCCCCTCTCCACCGGCCCCTCTTCCCCCGCACCCAACCTCGACGGCGTATGCGGATGGTACGGATGGTGCGGGTCTGAGTGGTACTGGCGCGGCTCTGGAGGGTGGGGGTGGTGGTACGAGCCCGGCCAGTGCGGGTAGAGATGGTGTGTATGTGCGTGTTGTTGAGGGTGCGGCGACCCATTCAATGCGTCCGATGGCGTCTGCGCTCCAGTGGTCGGACCTGTACTGGTAGCCGAGTGTGTCCCAGTACCCGTGAAAGGCAACGCATGGAAGAACGCCGGGCTGGCAGTGCCAGACGCCGGGTGGGCCGTCGATGAGGGTGTGAAGGGGCGTTTCTGAGGTGGGCGTCAGCGACTTGTTGGCTGTGCTAATCGACTCTGTCAAGAGAAGAACGGGTTTCATGGATCAGAAGGTGCCATTCCATCCATGGGCCAGAAGGTGCCCACGCACGACAGGCGGATGACAACGCAGCTCGTTCGACAAGACGATGTCGATCTCCTTCAACAAGACGATGTCGAACAGCCTCACCGACAGGACGATGTCCAACTCCTTCAACAAGACGGTGTCGAACTCCTTTGACGAGACGATGTCGAACTTCTTCAACAAGAAACGCTCACTCACCGGCGACAAAATACTCCCCAGCGCCATCCTCAGCGCCTCATTGTGCTGCGCCGTGTACGCGTCCCGATGCGGCGCATGGACGGGATCGGACGGGCGGCGGGAGTAGGGCGGCTTGGTCGTGTTCAAGGGAGGATGGGGGTGGAGGTTGTCCGCGCCAGGCCTCAGGTTATCGGCACCAGGCTTGAAGGCGTCCGCGCTGGCCTTGAAGGCGTCCTCCTGGTATGGCTTTCGGCCGACTCGGGGCTGCTCCTTCCCATTCGCATCAGTCCCGGGTAGCGGTCTGTTCTGATTCATTGTGGGCTGTGGATAGTTGAAGGTCAGCGATCGCGTCGCGTAGGGGGGAGGTGGGCGCACCATGATGATTCGACTATGGTCTGCAGTCTTCGAGTTTGCTAGTGGTCGTAAGGGAGTCGCGCTCAAGTCGACGGTGACGTTCGAGTCGATGGTGACGTTCGAGTATATGGTGACGTTCGACAGTGCCGATCGGCCTTCTTGTACCCTGCCAGCGCACGTTCACCACCTGTCCTTCTCGCGGTTTGCCAATGTCGTATTCTCCCCCCTTGCGTGTCCGCTGTTCTATCCTCGTCCCCGCGTATTCTTGGTCACAGAAGCGCTCGATGCCCCCGTCCAGGCCCTTGCGTCTGATTTAAGTCTCGGTGGCGCGACGTAAAAGCCCGGTATCGATCGTGGGGAGGTTCGTTCCGGGGCGCGTAGGGTTCCTATGTTACGCGAGGGAGTGGTGGACCTATATGGTGCGCGAGCTGACTGTATGAGGGGCGAAGGGCAGTCCTATATGGTGCGATATCTGACCGTATGGGGGCGACGGGTGGTCCTATGTGGCGCGCGCGGCTTTGTAAGGACACAGAAGATGAACGGACTTCAGCCGGTATGAAGAGATATCCGAGGGGATGAAGGGATATCCCAGCAGATGGATGATGTCGGAGGGAACTTGAGGATATCGCGTCGATCTTTGGAGAAGGACCTTGTGGGGAACACGATCGTCGGTGCGAGAAGTCACTTGTCGGTGCTCAGAACACGACCGTCGGAGCCAACAACGCGTGAAGGCGGGCGGACTCGGGGTAGGGTCCTATTCAGTCGCAGCTCTCGTCGGGCCGTTCACTCAAAGCCAAGGGGGAGTCAACGGACGTCAAGAGGTCTGTTGACCTGCTGGAGGTCTTGTCCAGGCCGGCAGACAAGGCGCGATGATGCAATGTTGGTTTCCCCACAATTTCCCCATGGGGCGCGTGATGCACGTGGGGTGGACCTACAACAATGGATTTCGGAGCCCAACGCGATTCGTGGGCAGGGTTGCAAGAGTAAAGAACAAACAAGGAAGGGGGATACAAGAATACAAGAACTGATATACACTACAACATCAAGGAGGCGTGCCTCAATCCGATACTACATACCAGCAAATCTTTAGTGGAAAACCTCCATCCCACCCCACTCGATTACCCGGAAAAGGCTCTCATCCAGAGTCTCCTCTAGGTCCACCCCAACGACTTCGCGCCACATCTCAGCCGGCTCCGCTGCCTTCGCCTGTGCGCCCTCCCACTCGCCGAGCTGAGCTTCCTTCACGCCGCGGAAGAGCATGAAGATGCGCGTCACGACGTCGGGCTCCGGCGATACGTCCAGTGGCGCAGCGTGCGCGTACGCAACTTGGTTGAGGAAGCGGAGGGCGACGTGGGTGTGCTTAAGCATGTCGGGCAGCCAATAGCTATGGAACGACGTCAGCATTGCGCTATACTTATGGAACGCATGAGGCCGCTCACGTTATGAACGAAGTGCGGGCTCGACGTGCAGTCCTAGAGCCGCGAGAGACTTGTCGATGTACGGCGTGATATCCGACACAGGCAGAAGGACTGAATCGTCGTTGGAGACGCCGGCTATACTTGGGCGAAAGACGTCCGCCGTATGTCCCAAGATCGGCGACGCAGGAGGGCTCAAATTCATTGGGACATTGGTACTGCGGATACGAGAATCAGCTTTCATGAACTTACGACGAGCAGGCAAAGCACTCACTGGGCTTCCCAGAACAGGTATGCCACGTCCAATCCTGTCTTCAATTCGCGCAGCGAACCATCCGCGCGCGTCTCGACCTGCCACTCGAGCGATTGACCTTGACCCTTCTCCGAGGTCGGAACGACGGGATACACCGCCGAGAACGACCACTCCTCGATCAGGTGCAGGCGAACACTCGCCTGGATAGCGTGCGGCGCGAAGAGGTATATCACCGGCTTACCGCCCCTTCGCCGTTCTGTCATGTGGACGACGGCGTCTCGCTGGATATTGTAGTCCACTAGAGACCTTTCGTCCTCAAGCTGCTTGCCCGCAAAGATAAAACGCATTTCATCGGCGCAAGGCAGGCCGTCAAGGCCAGCAACCCGCTCCTTCAGCTGTTTCACGGTCATGGATGGGATTAGAGAAAAAACCGACACCTGCTTCCCGGTGAGGGTCTTGATGGTTATGTTGAAATCGTCGGTCCTTCGGTGAGGGTGGACGTAGCGCGGTGAGGAGGAGACCGCCGGTGCCAAAGATGGGATGCGTATCTTAAGCGGACCGTAAAACTGTCGTGCCAGAGAAGCGGACTGGGGCTCAGCGCGCGCATCGGCCGAATCAGGAGTTGGCGTCTCTGAAGGGGAGGGAGGCGCAGCAGCATCGCGACCGCTCGTCTGGCAATCCTTCACCAGCCAGTCTACGTAGGCATCGAGCTCGATCCAGGTGTGCGCATTGGAGGGCGTGATCTTGCGTAAGGATATGATGGTGGGCTTGAACGTCTGCGACAGAATCAGGTCAGCCTTGAATGCGCAGTCCGCGAGGCAGCGCCTGATGTCCAAGTCCCTACGAGGAGCACCCACTCCTCAAGGAGTACTCACCTGATCGATGTACTCCTGCAGCTTTTGCAGGCCATGCTCGGCGATGAGGCAATATAGGGAGCGACGCTCGTCGGCGCAGAGGGGCGCCATGGCAGGGAGAAAGACAGTCGTGGTCACACTGCCTCGCCCTGCGCCTTCTTAAGACCCTCGATGAAGCCACGATGCGGACAACACGACCAAACCTTCTTGGGCGCCTATCCGAGATCCTCACGAGAGCGATACGGTGTGCTCCGGGGAAGTTACCTCGGTCACGGCTACGCATAGAACAGGGAGCTTCGGCAAGTTATCTCGTTTGTCCTGGGCCTGGGGCTAAGAGGAGAGATGTGCGCTGTGGGAAGGTATACTGCAACCGTCACTGGGTCGTTGACAATAACGGCCGTTCTGTAGTTGCCCTACTCGGTCACGGGCAGATGCCGACCAGCAAGAGAAGAATTTCTGAGTCCTTGCGAGAGTTTGACGCGCGCTGTATTGTATTCTCCGCGACGCCACCGGTAGTCAAATGGGCGCTGGTGAAGCGGTCCTAGCGTGCAGCGCCGGAGAGCGGTTCGAGGACGACTTAAAGAAAAAGAGGAAAGTGCGAATGTAAGGGTAGCGGTTTCAGGGGTCTGCTAGCACGCCGCAGCGATTTTGAGAGATTGCATAGCAAGGTGGTCGCCAACCGTAACATCGCAAGGGCCGTCGGGGCGTGACATCCGAGTGCCGTCACAAGTCGGTCACGGTTGAAGATACGATGAACAATCCAGAATTTCGGTGAGCTACTTACGACAGTCCCTGGCGCAACACAACGACATCCTCCAAGTACTTAATGGAACACTTCCATCCCTCCCCATTCAATCACCCGGAAAAGGCTCTCATCGAGCGTCTCCCCCAAGTTCACCCCGACTACCTCGCGCCACATCTCAGCCGGCTCCGCTACCTTCGCCTGTGCGCCCTCCCACTCGCCCAGATCGACCTCCTTCACGCCGCGGAAGAGCATAAAGATGCGCGTCATGACGTCGGGCTCCGGCGATACGTCCAGTGGCGCAGCGTGCGCGTACGCAACTTGGTCGAGGAAGCGGAGGGCGACGTGAGTGTGTTTGAGCATGTCAGGGAGCCAGTAGCTATGAAACGACGTCAGCGTTGCGCTGAGTCGACCGAGTGCAAGAAGACGCTCACGTTATGAAGGAGGTGCGCGCCTCGACGTGCAGCCCAAGCGCCGCGAGCACTTGGTCGAGGTACTGTGTTACGTCCGCGACCGGGAGTAGGACCGAGTCCTCATTCGAGACACCCGTCACTCCCGGGCGGAACACCTCGCGTGTCTGTCCAACTACGGGAGACGAAGGCGGGCTGTCGACGACCTTGTTGGTCCTATGATAGCACAGCGGTCAGCACATACAGCATCAATTGTTGGGAAGCGAGAGACACTCACAGCGCTTCCCAGAACAAGTACGAGACGTCCAGCCCGGTGTTGAGCTCGCGAAGTGTGCCATCCGCGCGCGTCTGCACCTTCCACTCCAGCATTTGACCTCCGTCCTTGTCCGCGATGGAGACGATGGGGTAGATTGCCGAGAGGGACCAGTCGCGAGTGAGGGAAAGGCGGACGGTCGCCTCGACGGTACGCGGAGAGAAGAGATAGATGATCGGTTTACCGCCTCGCAGCTTGAATACTAAGTCAATCAGACTGCCCTCTCGGATGCCATAGTCTTGTAGGACTCGGTCACCCTCCATCTGCACTCCTTCGAGGCCGAGGCGTTGCTCGTCCGGAGGAATACCTTCTTTGTCCTGCACGATGTACTTCAATTGATCTACCGTCGTACTGCCGGTAAGAGAATGGATTGACAGGTTTTTGCCGGTCATCGTCCGGACCACGATACTGAACTCGGCAGGTTGCGCGAACTTCGCTTGTGTCCAGGTGACCTCTGGCCATCCAACTCGAAAGAACGGCCTAACGTCGATAGCGGGTCGTTCATCTCGCCTTCTTCCACCGCCTCTGCCTCTCGGTGCAGCGACGGACGGCGGAGCAATTGTGTAAGCAGTAGGCGAGCTGGCCGCATACTGAAGATAAGTAGACCCTGGAGCGCGGTCACGCCTCTGGCAGTCTTGAATCAGCCAGTCGACGTAGGCATCAAGATCAATCCAAGTGTGCGCATTGACAGGCGACATCCTGCGCAGGCGGAGGATGGTCGGTGTGAATTTCTGTAGGTAGGTAAGCGCCGTCGTCAACAGCACCGTCAAGGCATCGGTGACCCCGCACCTCATCAATATACTCCTGCAGCTTCCCCTCGCCGTGCTCTGCGATAAGTGCATCCAGGTACTGGCGTTGGTCGGCGCAGAGGGAGACCATGGTTGGTCGGTAGAGGATGTGGGAGTTGGGCTGATGAGGGGTAGAGATGAGGGATGCGGGAGTCAGCGCCTCGCGCGCTGCCAATTTGACGCCTCGAGGATGCACGGTGGGCTCAACAAGACCAAACCTTACTAGGATTTCGACGTCGGCGATTAGATGGGCAGTCACGGATTGTCACGAGCGTGTCACGGTTCGAATTTGCGCAGGAATCGTAGACTCACCCTCTAATTGAAGAATCATCCATTGGTGCAGGTACCAATCAAAGGATGAAGACTTCGGAGTCTCAGGTGTCTAAGCTCGCTTGGGGCATGGTCAAACAGCGCACTCTGTACCTCGCAGACCAAGCATCACGGAGGAAGGCTGAAGCGACGGATACCCTAGTCTTGCATTTATGCATTTGGAGTGTCTGCAGATACAACCCGTCTTGAAGGTCCAAAACAAGAAGGGACGCATGCTCTGCTTGCCGTTGCTTGACTGATTGGCGTTACAGCACGTGCGCACGGATCAGCAGCGCCACATGGGCAGCCCCGCCATCACGCGTCGGTCGTGACCCCGTCGCGCGACTTCCTTGACACTTGTCCTGGACGCTCATCTTGTCCACTCTGACCCCATCTGTTACGTCCTGAACGTGTCGTTTGTCTCCCCGCACGTCGTCGACCCGAAAAGCATCCCCCGCTCGCCTCGCTGCTGCTCCCGTCCTCCAGCGATTGTACGGACCCTTGATTGACGCCCTGCGCCCTTTGATCGACGCCTCCCACGATGTCGCGCGCCTTCTGCATACCGGGCATCTTCTTCATTTTCGCGGCACTCGTGCTCAACTTCTTGGTCTCCATCTCTTTGCCGTACCTCACCGCCCTGGACGTCGCGCGAGCGACGGTGAACACTGGAATCTCGGCGGGAAATGTCGATAGTGGCGTGCGCGAAGTCAGGGTACGTACTTCCCACGACTACGCGTCATGAACCTGTGCTGACTTGCTCGCGCCTGTTGCTCTTACCCTCACCTACGTCCCCACCGTTCTGCTCGCTGTTCGCTTGCCCACGAATGGTGCCACACATGAATTTCCCCATGCGCACTTCCTCCATTAGTTCGGCGTGTGGTACGTCGTCAACGCGTCATCACCCTCAAAGACTCGCCTAACTAGCGCTTAGGTCTTCATGCGCCTACACGGACGATGGCACCAAAACGTGCCGTGATGCCAGTGAGTAGTGTCCTCCGCTTCCAGCCCCTTCGTCGCCGACAAGCACCGTACTTCCTCCTTTCACTATACCCCAATCCGCGTCTTCCGCCATATCAACTCTTACGTGACCACCTTTGCTAACCCCCACACAGAGCCCGCCTACTCTGTTGGCTTCAGCGACCCCAAGGAGCAGGATGTGAGCGTCACCGTCGGGCCGTCATGGACCCGCGGCCTCGTCCTACACCCCATCGGTACGTCTCTTCGTCTTGCCTCACCATTCCCTCCACCCCCACATTCGTCCCGTTCCTGCACACCCTCTCTCCTCCTCCCCCTACTCTCGACTCCTCGCTTCCTCCCAACTCTTCCTCTCCTCACGTACTCTTGACTAACCCACCTCCCCAGCCACCGGCGTCACCTTCATCGCCCTCCTCTTCTCCTTCTCCACGCACATCGCCGTCTCCCTCATCGCCTCCCTCCTCTCCTTCCTCTCCGCCGTGCTCACGCTAATCGCCTTCGCCATCGACATCGCGCTCTTTGTCTATGTGAAGCACCAGATTAAGAAGTTGCCGAATGTCGAGGGGACGGGGAAGCCGGGGCCAGGTGAGTGGCGTTTGTTTGTTTGTTCGAGTACTGTGCTTTGTCCCTTCGCGTCACCTGTCAAGTTGGAGGGTCGGACTTGTTTGCGGGACCGACTTCATTTACGAGATGTACTTCGTCCCTTCGCGTCGCCTTTTGTGGAATTAATTGCCCGGTGGAGCCATTTGTGGCGTCGGCAAGCCTTTCCATCCTTCATTCTTCCTCGCTCCCTCCCTCATTCTTCCTCGCTCCCTCCCTCGTTCTTCCTCATTCACTCCCTCATTCTTCCTCCTCACCTCCGTCCTCGCTCCGCCTTGAGCAAACACTGACCCCCACCTTCCAGGCTTCTGGATGACCCTCGTCGCCTTCGTCATCCTCCTGCTCGCCGGCTGCACGGTGTGCTTCGGCCGGCGGAGGCAGCGCATGTCGAGCGCGACGGCGTACCCGATGACGGAGGCAAGGGCGCCGTTTTGGAAGCGCGCGTTTAGGCGGAACTAGATGACGGGCGGTGGCGAATCGAGGGGCGGCCAAGAGTGGGTGCTTGATGGTGGCGCTGAGGCGCGCTTGTTGGTGCCGCTCAGGCGCACTTGGTTCGATCGCCGTGCGACATGAACTTCATGATAGACGATGGAAAGCCCGCGAGCGCGCGCCTCGCATTCGTGACGATCTCTGATACCTTGATACGATTTCTATATCCCCATTTCTCTGCGCATATACCTACTTTCCTCCCTAGTCTGCACTTTCTATGCCCCGCCTCCGCTACTCTGGGCCTTGATCCCTCGTGCTTCATCTAGACTCTCGCGCTTCATCCAGACTCTCGCCCTTCACGCTGCCTCTCCCCTTCACACTTTGACCTGCACCTCTTCCCCCACCCCGTTCGCCATGATGCCTTACGATACTTGTCTACGCCTTGGCCTTCAGGTCTCCATTGTAATATTGTGCTGTGTGTCGTCGACATTCATAATACCAGCGATTGTTGATCGAGATCGCCTACTGTTTGCGCAGGATGCATAATTTTCGACGTCCCTGTACGGCTGATGCCCCATTCTTCGCTTTGCGGCTGTTTGTTCTACGAGGAGGCAGGTGTCATGCTATGGATGCAACTAGCTCTTCACTGGCCTGTGCATTGTCAGCGACAACAAAACGCGTCTTTCTCCACCACCCTTCGCTTGGGATGTGGACGATCGTCTTCATTCAAGGTGGAGCAGCGTGTGCAAGCAAACTGGTCCTCACCCTCCCGACTTTGCTCTCGAACAGGATTTTGCTGGTGTCGGACATGCTGCATGCTCTTACGACCCTCTCCAGCATATATAACGACGATGGTACATCGTCCACCGCCGCCAAAATTCACCTCCCACTCGCACAACTGACCTCCCACACACCATACCTCCTCATCAACACTTTCCACATAACACAAAAATGCCCTCCCACCCCTTCTTCACCGCCGTCGACCAAGACACCCGCGCGCGCCGCGTCTACGAGTTCGGCGTCAACACCCGCGCGTGGCTCGTCGAGTACCGCGCGCGCCACCCGCACGCCCCCGTCGACGAGGCGCGCATGCAGAAGCGGCACGACCGCGCCGCGCGCGAGGAGATGGAGGAGAGGGCCAGGATGCGCCCGGCACCTGGGGGCGTGGATCCGGTCGTGACGTTGACTTCGGTGGTGAGTTTATTGCTTAGGGTAGGATTCGGAGAATGGGAGGCTTGGTTGTGGGACTAGCAACAATGCTCACGGAGAGGTGTAGGCTAATTCAGAGCACGAGCTTCAGTATCTTATGCGACGGTTTACTGAGTGGGTGGTGGCGGAAACTGCCAACGACAAGCGCGGCGGATACTATCAGAATTAGGGGTGGAAGACGAAGGGACAAGGCGAGACTCACTCACCGGCGCACCTCTCGTCCACCTAAAATATCAATGCCATGCATGTTCTTGCTATTTTCATTGTATTCGCCCTCACTGGGGACTGCAGCGAACCGCCTGAACATCGCTCACGTGCAATGTTCAACTTTTCGGGCTTTGCCGATGTGGCACGTTACCGTGGCGGTTGGCCGATCGTGTGATGGCGAACCTCTTCCTCCTCCCATACAGACCGTCTACACGTCTACGCGGACGAGGTCCAATATGCTACGCGAAGCTTCGAGAATATGCCGCCAAACCGAATAGAGTCTGCCGAGCTGGATATGACGCACAATATCTGGCCGGCAGAGCCCAGAGGAGCCGCGGCTGCACTGGCGGCGCATTCAGATGCAAGGATGCAAGTCGCAATTATCTTCTCAGAGTTTCCTGAAGAGCGCGAGTAGGGAGGGTAGGATGGTCCTCAGACGATCTCAGCAGCTCTCACCTCTGGTCCTCAAACCTCAAACAGCGTAAATCGCATCGACCGTTCGTGGTGAGTGTTGTCGTCTTCGTGCCGGGCAGCATCGACTGATAAGCACCAGGCGTTTGGTGATAGGTTACTTACTAGGTGAACAATGAGGATAATCATGGCGTTGATGCATAAGTTGTTACGCATGTGCAGGACCACTCGAAGGTCTCCACCCGCCATTATCTGGCATAAACGTCACATTAATTCCAGCTAATCCGTTTCGCAAGCCGGATCTTTCTGAAGTCTTCAGCGCCGCGCAACACAACCGCATTCGGCATGACCCCTTCGCTCGTCTCGCCATGTTCAACATTTTCGTCAGTGACTGCGGCGGAGAGATGTTTACATACCTCGTTCACCCTACGCGCATCTTTCAGCAACAAAGCTCAAGCTACTCTGGCGGTATCGCCGTGGACGGCGTGCTCTTTTCGCTTTTCGCGCGGAGCAAGCTCGAGATTACTTGTCTAGTTCATGAACTCCGTTTTGGGATGGCCGTCGCGTAGCTTGTCCTACAGGAGAAAGAACTACAGTCTTTGCATCATCTAGTACGTCCCCTTTACTTCGTTTATCCGCTCTTCGTACTCGCTTTCTCATCGTATGGCGCAAAAGGCGGACACCACGCTTCAGTACGCTCGCCATAATTGTCAGCCCGCCGCCAGATACTCATGTCGGCGAGCGGAGGGAGGAATTTTGACCCGGCTATACCGGCGTCTTGAATGGAAACTCAATGAATCTTTCAGGAGGACCCTCGCCAAATTGACAAACGCGCGGGACTGCACATCGAGGCGCGCACATCCTTCAAGACGTGCGTATCGACTAGCTGTTGGCTCTCCGACACGCTCGAATACTCTATACCCGCTTCGCTTGGATCTATTTCAATCAGGTCGCCTACGCGCGCCGCGCCACTGAAAGTGTCTTCGAAGCTCGTCGTGACGCCGTCCTCTTCCGTCGACCTATGGAGGCAAAATCCGCATAGCGGTAACAAATCTCTGCAATCGCGCGGATTGGCAACCCTTACGCGGATCTCGTGTACGTTACTACGTGTGGCACCATCAGGTTCTTGAAGGCCAGGTGTCCGGCCGCTTACGCCCTCGCTACGCTTTCTTCAAGAAATTCACATACAATGCGGCGTCTTTCACCGTTCTCCAATAACCTATACCCTATTTCCTGAGTCCCGCCTGCCTACACGTCCATCATTTGGGATTATCGTCGATCGCATAGTTCTCTTTGAAGGTCTCGTCAATTGATCAAGATCAAAAGTCAGTTTCTGTGGCACACACCGTCGTCTCGTGGCGCTAAACCAGCTCATATGATGACACCGGTGAAGTACGACTCGGACGAGTCACGTAGTACGGAGGCCGACAACGTGCGACCATGGCGGTGTACCAGGATTTCCACGTATAGCTCAGGCCGCGATCGTCGCGACGCTTCGTCGTGCCTATGGCCACACGATCGTCGAAGCCAGCGTAAGGGATCGCATACGGTCCGTAGACGAGCTTGTCGCCACATCTTAGGGGTTTGGCACCACTGGAGGGTGATTTGAGCAAGTAATCTCATGAAGAAGAACTCGCACTCACGACTCCTGCAAGTGTACGACAGTCGTGGGGTAGTAAAGGGCGTGCCTCTCACACTCATCTGGCCCCCATTGGTTGACCTTGAGCACTCTCGCAAGACCAGCAAGTCGTACACACTCCCGCCTTGTCGTCGAGGAGAAGAAAGCACCCTTGCCCGCAGCCTCACGGTGAAGCTTGTCTAGCGAGGCCATGTATATGTGATGGATAGTAGTAGTGTCGGAGGTCGTTGTGAGATGAAGTTGTCGCAGAGACCCCTCGCACTCGCGTGACAGTGTCGTCGCCGCAGAGGCAGCGCGCAGTATTGCTGTCAGCACCCTGACCCTCTCGACATCGAGGAAGACCTGCACGGCTGCTGGTTCGGAAGCCTTGACTTGAGCAATAGCATCAATGAAGCGATGAACGACGTCGGATTGGATCTTCATCGACAAGCTCGGATAGAATTCTAACCACGATCTAGGATGTGGAGGCTTCACTTCCCACAGGAACTGGAAAAAAGACTGCTGCACGGATGCTACAGCGATGCGAAGGGGATCAGTCATCCCAGAGGAGTGGAGAATTGTAGCAAGTTCTAAGAGGAGCGCGATGCCGCAGAAGGCTAATTCCACCTGATTCGGTTGTTTGCGTCGTTCTGCGTCTGCCATGCACTTGGATATATCGAGTCTACGCGTCAGAGAAGAGCCGTGAGTACTGTGTATCAGGTAGAGATCCGAGATGACGCAAAATTCCTTGACTGGACCCATGAGCGATTTAGACACCTCTGCACTGTTGAGTGATTGCAGGTTCCCAGTGTAGGTGCGGTGGAGCCGTTGGACATTGGCATGAAACTGTGATACCGAGGTCTGGAATTGTCCCCAACACGCGTGCACTAGCCATTCGGGGACAGGCTCTTTCGCCCAGCAAAGACACCTGATCAAAACAGTCAATGCTTCAGCTGCGAAGGTCAAGTAAGGTTGTGGTTCATAAAATAAGGAAAATGCGTACACCAGCTCCCGTGAGTGCGCAAGACAGAGCAAATATGCTGTGTCAAGAGTTCCTTCACATTGGTATCATAGCCGCATGCGAAAAGCAGGCTCGCAGGTCCTTCGAAAGGCTTGTAGGAGGGAGAGGTGAATGGGGGCAGCGGAAGAACCCGCTTGGGGCCATACCGCGCACGAACAAGCCATAAAATATCATCAAGCCATTGCTCTACTAGTGGCACTTCGTCAGTTGATGGCGTGAGTGTAGTGTCGGGACGGGTGATGAAGAAGCTTATTGAAGGGGGACCATCAACGACAAAGGCGCGCAGGTAGGTCTCTTCAAGGCGCGACCAATGCAACAAGAGATACCAAGTTGCAGGTGGCAACTTCGTATCGGGGCTCATGACAAAGCGCCGCATCTCGCTGACCGGCAAGGGGAGGGAGATCCTGGGCATCCATGGATGAAAGGTGACGAAACAGAGCACGCGCTTAGCGAGAAGTTGTTGATTGCCCAAGCTGCCAGTGGCGAGAATAGTGGTCATGGCATGTATGGCAACGGCCCACTGGCCACGAGACATCTGGGGATTCGCATCATACCCCAGCTCTTCGGAGAACGACACCCGAGGAGCCCAGGTGATGCAAGAGAGTGCCCGAAGAGCCCGGTCGAACGCCAAACAGCTACGGTCGTCTTCAAGCTTGCCCTGCGTGAGAGCTTCTTGTAAGTTCATGATCAAGATTGTGCGCAGGTTTCCCATCGACGAGACATCCTGCTCAGAGTCGGCTACTGGGTGGTCCCAGCCTGAAAACGCTTCGGCGATAACGTGATGCGCGGTGGGATTTGTGGCATTGTCGTACAGCCACGAGACGCAATGGAATATGAGACCGCGAGTCTGCTGGTCTAGCCGTCCCCGGCGTAGCCGAACAGTCGCGACCTCTTCCTGCGCAACCCCCGAAGGACGAGGCGCGACAGGCTCGGGACAGGTCTCGGAGATGTATTTTATTGGCAGTAATTCAAACTTTGAGAAGCATGCAGTGAGCCATGCAACAAACGCCCTCCAGCTGCGTTGTGACAAGTCGCGTGCCGCGAGAGAGATAGGTGTTCGGTAGGCGCATTCCCAATAGATGGAGCCAAGAATATGAGTCGCGATGTAAAAGATGTACGTTGCGCCAGTGAGGGCCGTGACAACGCAGGTGATGACGAACGACAATCCGGAAAGAAAGACAATGAGTCCCGCTAAGAACAAAGCGAGAGAGACGTGCAAGAGCATAGGCACGAGGCCAATGATGAAGGGGATCCTCCATCGTATAAGCGCCTTGTAACGCAAATGGCGTATCAGCGCGCGGTCTCGTGGGGGTCCGGGAGGTGTCTTGGCATATTCCTGGAGCGATAATCGGGATTAATGGGGTATGAATTGAACCAACGTGATTACGCACCTGCAGCCACTGCTTGACGAGCACCGCAACCAGAACCGTAGAAAGCGAGAGGCCGAGCGTAGTGAACCATAGCGCGTTGACCCACACATCGCCCGCCGAGGGCGCAAGCGTGTCCAGAGTGACGTTCGCGGAGGGCACATCCTCAGGAGAGCGCGCGCGCTGCAAGGCGACGAGCTCGAGCAGAATGGCCGACGTTATGCGCCCGTAGTCGGGCTGCAGCGACTGGGAGGTCTGGACGACGAAGGTGGTCACGACGGCGGAGAATAACGCGGCCTATCGGACGACGTCAGCGAGTATCCGCGCTCGGGTCGTGCGATGGACTCACAAAGACGAGGTGCACGTCGAGGGTGTCTCTGAAACCCTTGATCATGTCATCGTCGAACTGGCCGCTCTCATCGAGGTAGACGCGCCAGACGCGCGCGTTCTCTCCGATCTCGGCAGCGTAAGGGTCCTCGGGATACATATCGCGATAGTCGCCGACTCGGAGATGTTGAGCAAAGTGAGAATGATCGAGTCAAAGCACTCACTTCCGCCCTTTCCAGTCGGTACCCCGGTGTACTTGGGTATTCCGAAGAACCGCGGGGTTTCGTCTCGATTGGCGTTGCCGCCACATTGATTATGCGCTGGCGGGTTGCTCGTGAAGCCCGTAGTACGTGGTCCATCATCCTGGGCCGCAGGATGGGGCTCTGCAACGTTCGCGCTCGAGGGCGCTCCCTTGATCGCCGCAGAGGTGGCTACGGAGGCGGGATCAGAGCTCATCGCTGGCGGTATCGTCGATTGGCCTTACCGTTAGCCAAGTTTGCAGCTTTGTTGTTCTTATGTTCGCCTGAGGGGCGATTAGGATTGCCTTGATCTCCAGAAGCTAAATGATTTTTGGTCAGAGCAGATCGCACTTTCATTACCGAACGACTACATACCCTTGGAGTCTTGACCGCCCGTATGCGGAGTCTCCTCTAACTTCGCCATCGACGTATCGTCCTGGTCGTATGCAGCGAGATGAGCTATGGTCCGCGTGGTAAGAGGTCAACAGCAGAAGCGAAGTTGCACAGCCAGCGCAGACATCGACGAGATCACAGCGATACCGGCAAAGGCCCGGGGCCCGGGAGCAACGAGAGCTTCTCCAAAAGGCATGTTCAACCGACACGTGCGACCCAGCGTGTCGTAGTGCATGATATCCAATAGGTTTCGTTGCCAGTTGAGCCTTCGATCGCACTAAACTTTGAGCCATTCTCGCGGCCGTGATGACGGTTGTGAACAAACTGAAGGCCGGCATTTTGTGACAGTGACAAGGAAATTGTCTCACGCTTCGAAGGCGACTGAACTCCGCTGCTCTTCAGGCGTGTGTACAGGCATTTTTCTGACACAGAGGTTGTTCGAGAATGGAGAGTTGTTAGATATGGATTTGCTGAAGCGTCTTCGATTTTGTTCAAGGTCATATAAAAGGATGGTGTCCGAAAGCTCGTAGCCCGCCCCCAGCTGAGCGTTCATCCGCCCACGTCAACTTCATCTAAAAATGCCCTCACACCCATTCTTCAGTGCGGTGGATCAAGATACCCGCGCACGGAGAGTGCACGAGTTCGTCACCAACATATCGCGGTGGGTGGCCGACTATCGAGCGAGTCATCCCGACGCGCCAGTGGACGAAACCTATAGGCGCAAGCAATTTCGTCGCGCAGCAAGTGCCGAAGATGAAGAAGCGCGTATCTTGCGTCCGACGCCTGGGGACGTCGATCCCGATAGCACGATCGCTGCAGTGGTGAGTCGAGGAAAAGGAAATTATTGCCCAATATTGACGAGGACTTGTAGGCAAACTCAAAGGAAGAGCTAAAATACCTCAGAAAGAAGTTTGCGGAGTGGGTGGTATTTCAGACCACAAGCGCCAACGGTGGCCATTACTATCAGAATTAGGAGTGGGGAACGAAGGATCGAGGCGAGGGCTCATAGACGATGATTCTAGGATTCTAGAAGCACCTCTCCCGAACCTTCTGTGTTTTCAATTTCTGTGTAATCTCTGCATATTATTTGCCTCAAGGCGCAGCCCCTTATAAGAATCACGACGGACAGTGCACACATCAAGCACGTGCCATGTTGGACTTCTCGGAATTTGCCGATCCATCACGTTACCTGCCGACTTGGCCGATTGTGATGCGGCAACCTTCTTCTCCTCCCAAGGTTCATTTTTACGTCTGCGCATGAGAGGCCATGCTTTGAAGAGCGTCGAGACCATGGTACTCGTGCGAATATAGCACACCGAGCTGGATATGGCTCGCAATCTCTGGCCGGTAGAGGACCCGCGGTTGTGCTACCGACGGCATCAAACACGAGCAATATGCAATCTGCACATCTACCCTGAAGAACGCGAGTATAAAGAGCAAGATTGTTCTCAGACTATTCCAACAGCTTGTTGCATCCTCTCCTCGACTTACAAACAACACGTACAACGACAACAACGATGAGCTTCTGCAAGGACTGCGTTCGCGGTGAGTCACGTTCAATCATACCCGCGCTGAGCAGTACTCATCAAAAGGCGCCAGGCGTTCGGTGGGAGGGTACCCCTGAGGGCAAGATAGAGAAAATCAATGGCATCGATGCATATGTCGCTACGCCTACGCAGGACTACCCCAAAGACAAGGTCCTTCTTCTCCTCACCGACATCTTCGGCGTCCCACTGGTCAATACCCAAGTAAGCGTCAAAGACGCCCGTCATTACGAACATTGTTCTGACTGACCTCATTGCAGCTCCTCGCTGATGATTACGCCGCCAATGGCTTCAAGACCGTCATTCCTGACTACCTGAATGGCGATCCGGCACCCGCCAACGCGATGGCGCCCAACGTGAGTAGCCCCTGAGATGACAGAGGTCTTCCGCTCACCGACCATGTACAGAGCGGCTGGAACGTACAGAACTGGATCCCGAATCACGGTCCCGAGCAAACGCGCCCGCCTCTTGACAAGGTCATCGCCGGCCTGAAGGAGCAGGGCATCACCACCTTCGGTGCCGTCGGCTATTGCCTGGGTGGTACGTTTATGCCTCTCACTTTGCGCATACTCTACCAACCTTACCACTTACCCAGGCCGCTACGTCTTTGACCTCGCCTTCGACGGCGTCATCGAGGCCGCCGCCGTCGCGCACCCCTCGCTCCTCAAAATCCCCGAAGACATCGAGAAGTACGCGCAGACGAAGGTGCCGCTGCTCGTCGAGTCCTGTGAGACCGACATGATGTTCCCGCCAGACCTCCAGGCGAAGACGGACGCGATCCTGGGCGACGGGAAGTTCACGCCCGGCTACAGGCGCGATTACTGGCCAGGGTGCACACATGGCTTTGCGAACCGGGGTGATGGGAGCATCCCGGCTGTGAAGGCGGGGAAGGAGGGCGCGTTCAAGGCCGTGGTGGAGTGGATGGCGACGCACTTGTAGATTCATGGAAGCATCGACGTATCTTATTTGCGATGATATGTATGAAGAACGACTTCCTACTGACTTCAAGGTGCGCGTTGGTCTGACCTGAAGCTTGGTGAGTGCTATGAAACCTACCGACTGAGTACGCTGGCGGCGTGTTATACTCATTGCTTGGGTGCGTTGCCTACCTGTCTCCTCGTCTTGATTTGTGCTGACCATCGACCAAGATATTCAGCTCGCTACTCATGGGTTCTCTTTACCTCGGTCACTCAAAGGCCAGCCTTTTTGAACCTGGCTGAAGGCAAATAATCATCCAGAGGCGCGTGCGAATAGGGTCAGCTACGTGAGCTGTTCGATCTCGCCGCTCTATGCCGTGTGCCCATTGCTCACCGAGGCCGACAGGATGGCTGGCGCCGAATTCCGACTCGTAAACCTCATAAGTAATAATGGCTGTTCCTCAATATGATACACCGAGGAATATTGCCAACGGGCTTGAAGGTCCCCTTCTCAAGGCGAAACTCTAACCCTCGGCGGCCTTGTCGGACAACGTTCTCCGGGCTGTGGCGAATGAGCGAGGATATGTTCGTCCATCCCTTGAGCCTCGTAAATCCCTCGTGGCGATACAAGTACGACTATATGGACGTCCTCAAGGCTCGAGCTCAGAGATGCGCATACCATGCTCTCCGGCTTGGCCTTCGTCACGAGAGGATCAACATCGTTCAGCCTCGATATCAAACTCCCACGTCGAGACTGATCGCCGGTTCTCCCAGGCTGATCCTCGCCTCCGTGCGCTCGTTGTCTGACTCCGACCGGTCGCGGTCATGCCCTTCACGGAGGCAAGTATGAAGGTGAACATGCCTTCATTACTCCACGCAAAAGGCTATCGCCGTAGGCATAGTTTAGGACAGTTGAGTTCAAGGCAGCTTGCAAGACGGTAAGAGCTATGCTTATCTAATGGATGCCATACACTGCGGACTGACTTTGCAAGCTTCCCAGATCGACAGGGGATAGGCGAGGCTCGAGAAACTCGCGGCCTCCGAGACCCGAAACTGAGGTTCGACCGCGTCGAACAAAAGGATCTCGCTTGGCAAATCGCCGCCGCCATGTCGCACAACAATCATTGCCTCGCGCGATTGAAGTGGGCTCTACCCAGCCGGGTCCCGGGCATCTCATCTCGCCACGATTCGTCGCCAGGTCCACCAGAGGTCCGTCCTCTCCGACCGCGTTTCGCTCAAAGTCTCCGGCCCTGCTCGACGGCCATATAAAATGGCATCCACCTCGACTGCTTCTGATCTTTACCGCCGCTTTCTCTCGTGAAGCGACTTGTTCATCCAGCCCTTCTCTTTTCTTTATAACGCACAATGCGGACCACACTCCTTTTTACCGCGCTCGTTTCGACCGCCATCCTCTCCTCCCCCGCCGCGGCCCACCGTCGGCGCTCGGTCCACCGTGCCCGCCACGACTTCGACCTGAGCAATCGCGCGCTCATCGAGGCCGACGTCGAGGCATGCATCCGCATCGGCGGTTCTGCCGAGAGCTGCCACTCTGGCTCCGACGACGGCAGCTCTCATTCGAGTATTCCCGGCTCTGATTCAGGACCGTCCTCCGGCGCTACCTCTGCTACTGGGGGCGTCTCTACGCCTGATGTGACTGCCACTGGCACCGCAGGCGCTCCTGTCTCGGGGTCAAGCGCTAGCGGCAGTAGCGGTGCGGCCACCTCAACTGCGCCAGCCACGACCGTCTCCGGGTCCGCTCCTCACGCGTCCATCACTGGAAGCGCCCCGGGATCCTCTAGATCTGGATTTGTTACTGGAACGGTGTCGGGCTCGGGCGCCGTATCCGGTACGGCTACCGCCACCTCTGGCGCGCCTTCAGCGACCTCGTCCGTCATTGCATACGACGGCGAGAAGTATGCGATCGTGCATCACATGCTGGGCAACACGTACGTATATCGCCTTCGTCACGGGCCTATGTTCTAGATACTAAAGGATGTCCTAGATACTCGTACCGCCTTGCCGACTGGATCACCGACCTCGTCCTGATTCAGGAAGCTGGCTTCGACGCGGTCGCGCTGAACACTGGACCGTACGCAGATAGTTCGAGCTACCGGGAGGACCAACTAACGTTATACTCAGCGACTGCTGGCAAAAGGCATCCGCGGACCTTGCATACCAAGCCGCAGCAGCCCTAAACACACCCCTCAAGCTCTACTGGTCTTTCGATATGAACACCTTCCCTCAGGCTGGTGACGAGGACGCCGCCAAGATCGCCGCGTACATCAACGAGTATGCGACCAACCCGTACACCTTCAAGGTCAATGGCCTGCCGTTCGTCTCGACGTTCTCCGGCGACCAGTACTCTTCCTCTTTCGGGAAGTCGGTCTGCGGCGGGTGGGCAAACAGGTTGTCATCGCATGTTTTCGCGCCCCTTACATATCTAACAGTTGGGACCACGTCCGCTCGCTCGTACCCACCGATATGTACTTCGTCCCTGCCTTCTTCTTCGCCAACAACCAGACCATTGCTGGAGTGAAGGACTGTGTTCAAGGCCTCTTCCAGTGGAACTCCGCATGGTCGATGGACGACGCCGAGGTCTCAAAGTCCACTGACCTTGACTGGGCGACGCAGCTCGGCGCAAACAAGACGTACATGGCCGGCATCTCCCCGACGTTTTTCTCGCACTACCCTACGGAAGGCCTCGACAAGAACTGGGTGTATCGCGCAGACAACAACTACGCAAAGCGCTGGCAGCAGGCGACGGAGATCAATGCGCCGATGGTGCAGGTTATCTGTGAGTACTCAACTCGGGCTGACTTCTTGGTAATCAGCGTGGTCATGAATCGGCAACTGACCATCCTTTCCAGCCTGGAACGACTTCGGCGAGTCGCACTATATCGGCCCGCGCCCCTCGTCCGTCCAGCTTCAGCCAACGAACACCACCTGGGTTAACGCCGACAACCACCTTCCCTGGGCGCGCATCACCAAGCCGTACATCGAGACCTACAAGAACGGTCAGCCGTCCGCGCTCGGCTCCGACCTCATCGTCTGGGAGTACCGCACGCATCCCGCAAACGCGACGGCGGCGGCTGACCCTATGGGCCTCCCCGAACGCGCTGAGCTGTTGAAGGACGAGATCTATATTACTGCGTACCTCTCTGCCCCAGCCGAGGTGCGCGTACAGGTCGGCTCGCTTGAGGGCAAGTTCCAGGTACGATGCAGATCTCTCGCATACCCCTCACGGTGCTAACTGCCCTATCAGGCTGAGGCTGGCCTGAACCACTTCACGCAGCCCTTCGAGCCCGGCTTCGTCACCGTCGGCATGTGGCGCGGCGGTGAGAACGTCGGCGGGACGCTCACGGGCGAGCGGGAGATCGTAGCGGAACCGGCTTTGTACGACTTCAACCCCGTCATCGAGCAGTTCTTCCACGATCCGGCTTGGGAGGCGTGCAAGGCGAAGTGAAGTGGTGTCGCTGTGAATCTGTATGCTATGATGAGAACACGAGGGGGTGAATAGCCTATAATACCAGGGTAACTATCGATGCATAATGGTTGTGCTCACCAGTCTGAAGAAAAGATCGCGAGGGGAGGATCGGTCAGCGAATTGAGTCGTGTACTGTGAAAGCAGATGCATTGCAAAGTGTGAAGGTAGCTAGATGATATGCGTAGATATTGCGTGCAGAACATGAGACAGTGCGGTGACGATGAGGATGAAGCGCTGGAGGATGGTAAATATGTGAACATGCGAGAGTAGCTAATAGGCGATGCAGTGAGGAAGATGGGGTCTTTACAAGTCGAGGGCTGTGAGAAGCCTTTACGAGTGCGTGTAGTCACCGACACCAGCCCTGAGGAATGCAAGTCAGACGAAGCACTCAAGAGGAGAGATGATGGAACTCACATGACGGCGGTCTCCCCCTGATAGGTCGCGCGGTAGGTTCCGAACTTGGCACTGCGAGAAAGTCAGTGATGAACATTCGATGCATGAAGACGCAGCACTTACGCAGTCTTGCTAGACCCAAGCGCGCCCTTCGCGCTGTACGTCAGTAACAACTGCTTTGTGGCAGCGTCAGTGACTGTGTAAGTAATCGAGCCTTGCTGGCCGTATGTGATGCTGAGAAAATTGTCAGCGTTGCCTAAGGCACCCATCACGATCTGAGCGTACCTCATGGAATGGAGCGTCGTCCTGTCGACGAACTGCGACAGCGGGATGCTCGGGCAGCTGCTCCCGCTGCTCTCACCGCCTCCAAGACCCAGCAGGCCTCCGCCGGAGGACGGTTGCGACTGGCAAAGCGTCTGACTCTCGATGCCGACCTGGCCATTCTTCGCGTCCAGCGTGACCACCGGCGTCCCCGTCGTGTCGTCGAACACCTGCATCAGGTGGAAGAACGTCGAGCCCGTCCCAGTGCTCCCGTAAAGGTACATCTTCCATCCATACGTGTGCTTCTCCCCCGCCGCGGCCCACGGGACGCGGAACTCGTTGCGCTGGCGTGGCGAGTCGAGGTGGTTGGTGTCGAGGTTGGCTTTCGGGTCGGCGGAGAGTTGGAATGAGTAGCAGGTGCCGATGGCAACCTTGGGGTCTGCGCAGGGGTATTTGATGACGCCTGGGGGTAAATGAGTCAGTGGGATGGTTGTTGGAAGACGAGTGATTGCATACCTGAGGAGTCGTATGAGAGTTGACCGCCGTAGACGGTGCCGTACTTAAGTGAGCTGCCGTCGTTCAGCGTCTGCTGGGCGGGCGCGGCGCGGCAGGCGGAGATGAATAGGAGGGCCAGAGCCGACGAGTATAGTGAAGTCTTCATGGTGACTTGGATAAAGTTGTATCGTGTCGTCGAGTTATGTGTTGTCGGCGAGTGGTCCTATGTTGAGGTGGTGTTGGTGTTGGATGCCAACCCCCATCTCAAAGAGCCCTTATATACTCGAGAGAGCCATTGCCCAGGACTCATATGTGAGTGAGTCCATACACAGCCGGCTCATCGACGGGTAGCGGGAAAGTGAAAGTCTCCCTCAGGCAAGGGGCGGTGCATGTCTCATTGTACGCGGTTACCGGGGATGGAGAAATATGCTGGAGATGTCAGCGATTAAGCTTTTGAGGGTCCTCTTGCCTGATATAACCTTTTCTCCCTGATAGATACTTAGATGCATTAGTGGTGTTTGGGTCGAACAGAGGAGATTGCCATTAGCCAGTTGTGCGCAAGACTTGGTAGAGCTTGCGAGCGTCACGTAGTCGGGATGCACCCAGAGGCGGTGCAAAGCATGAGACGCGTCGTCTTAGTTACCAAACCCTTCGCCGTCTTAGACAGACCGTGGCCGTGCTGGTTTGAGGCTCACCGTGAGACTTCATGGGATTAGCCGACGGTGCCCACGGTCATGTGACCAGGGCATAATCGAACATCGGTGCGCCACAACAAAAGGTGCGTCGTCGGTCAAAGGCTAGATGAAGGGAGCGAGTGAAATGGAAGAACAATGATTCATTGAGCAGGATAGCATAGACGACAGTAGTGTATCATAGAGTAGCATAAAGCAGAGGACAAGTAAACGACAGCAAGGTGAATACAGCACGCGATAGCAGAGATCATGAAAAACAGAGTATCAGCGCGCCCCTCTTCCAAGATCAGTTCTGCGTGTAGTCACCGACGCCAGCACTAACGGACATCGGTGAGCAGCTTTCATTATACCCAGCACCGGAATTCACTCACAGTACAGCAGTCATCCCCTGGTAGGCGGCGCGATAGGTGCCGAATTTGAGTCTGTATCAGAATTAGTACCGAATTGAAAGCTCGATGAGAGTGGATGGTCAGAAGGAAGGAAGGTGGGATATGTAAACGGAAAAGGAGGGCGACGTACGCGGTCTTGCTCGTGCCAAGCGCCCCTTTTACTGAATATGTGAGTAACGTCTTCTTCGTTGACGCGTCAGTGACGGTGTAAGTCAGCGATCCGGAGGGTCCATAGTTGATTCTACGAGTACACGAAGTCAGCGATAGGGTCAAAGTGGAGTCAATATCGGTGCACTCACTTCATCGTATGCACCGTCGTCCTATCCGTGTAGCTCGCCATCGGGATACTCGGGCAGCCGCTCTTGCACAAGTTTGTACTCTCGACCTGCACACGCCCGTTGCGCGCGTCGAGCGTGATCACAGGCTGCAGCGTGTTGTAGTCGAGAATCTGCATCAGATGGAAGAACGTGCTCCCAGACCCGGTGCTGGAGTAGAGGTACTGCTTCCAGGAGTAGGTGTGCGTTTCTCCCGCGGCGGCGTAGGGGACGCGGAACTCGTTGCGTTGGCGAGGGGAATCGAGGTGGTTGGTGTCCAGGTTCGCTTTGGGGTCCTTGGAGAGGGATAGTGAGTAGCAGTTGCCGATGGCAATCTTAGAGTCGGTGCAGGGGGTCTTGAGGACGCCTACGTGAGTATGTAAGTGCGCGCACGGAGTGTGGATGAAAGGAGTACGCACCCGAGGCTTCCCACCTCAACTGCCCCGCCTGGCCATTACTCAACTGGTTTCCGTTGTTGAGCGTGGTCTGAGAGGGTGCGGCGGAGCATAGCGATGCCGCGGCAAAGAGGATCGACGTGAAAGTGTTGGCCTTCATGTTGACGGTGGACGAGGTGCGGCTTGGGGTGAGCAGCGAAAGGGGGTGGTGTTGACGAGATCGGCTTGAGGGGGGGCGAGTTTGGCTTGAGGTGGAACCGAGATACGGATAGGAAAAGAGAAGGAAGGACCACCTTATATACGACGACCCTTTTGAACGGGAGCAGTAAGAGCCAAGAATTCGGGTGGAGCTGCCAGTTAAGGGTAGGACATACTCAGTGTTGATCGTCGTCAAGAGCGTTGGCAGTGCAAGAGTTTAGCGATAGCCGGCCAAAGCTGCTGATGACTCAGACATCGGAAGGAATTGGCATGAGATGTCCCAGATGGTCGCCGCGAGGACGCGACTGTTGCCATTTTTGACAGAATTTGGTCAGGGAGTACGCAAGAGCTGATTCTCAGGAGGTGATGCGGGGGTATGATTTTTCTGCCATGCGAGGCAAAGGTCAGCAAACTGCAGCGGTCGTTGCTTCGACATGGCCGTTCGGGATGAGTTACGCACGTGTCTGTTCTCACGTGGTGTCACAGTTGAACATGTCACACCGGAACCAAACCCAGTCAGATATTTTAGCTTTTCACACTCGAACAACGCGGGTACGAAGCACAGCAACCGATCCAGTCTATCTAATTGTTCCAAGATATCAGAGAAATAGGGGAATAGGTCTATGATAGTATGCGCCAGTCCATAACCGCGACAGTAAGCGCCAGTCCGTATCTTCCAGTCTTGATGATGAGTGTGTTGTAGGGATATATTCGTACCGTTGAAGGGGGATATACTCGTACGTGCTCCTGTAGCGGGTATGAAAATATAGGGTGTTGATTCCGTCCAATTAGCACCTCCAGAGATGAAGGCGGTCGATAAATAATAGCTCTTGCCGCTGGTTCATACACAAGGCTGAGCGGGTAAGCGAGCGAGAAGACGATTGAAAACAAGAGCTTACCATTACAGTCAATCATACACGGCCTCACCGAGACCCGATCTGCCGCAGGGGGATCGCCTCCACGACAGCGTCCGGCTTGCCCGCGTGGTCGCTCTCTTCGCTGATCACGGCGCTGGGGGCGCCCTTTCCGAGTGCTGTTGTGCTACCAGCTATGGTCGCACTATGCCCTTCCGTGGTGCTCTCCTCGGATTTCTTTTCTTGCGAAGGTTGTCCTTCTGGCTTCTCTGGGTTCACGCCATCAGTCGGTGGGATACTGCTTTGCGTAACGAGCTCGCGCGGGAGAAGCACGGCGCGGTCGACAGCGACGGGGAGACCACGATGGCGGCCGCGGACCCTGTCAAGGTGATGAGTTGGATGGCAAAGCATAGGTAGGACAGAGCTGCATACATGATAATGATGACGACGATCTTCGATAGAGGTCGCATGGCGCCGACGAAAGCGTAGTTATCCTACGAGCGTAGAGTCAGCATTGACGCCGCACATGTAGCTCTAGGACTCACACTCGGAAAGCCCAAGCTCAACCCAATCCCACCGAATGCGCTCACGAGCTCAAAGATCTGGCAGGGGGCTGTCAGAGCGATCCTCGAACGACGAGATGACGACCACACGATGGGCCAGTAACGCTTACCACTCGGAAGAGGTCAAACCACTTCTTGTCCGGGTCGATGAGGTGCCCACGCTCGATTACAGCAACAAGGAAGACTCCCCAAACGAGCCACCAGATATCTGTGAGGGGTCAGCGGCGAACGGTGCGACCTGGATTCAGGGCTAGCTGAAGAGACGAGTACTCACCTACGGACACCTGCCTCCTCAGGTGCCACCCGACGTACCGACCGACGCGCTCGCGCGGTGCGAGTTCTCGCATGTCCTGGTCGACCTATGAAGGGAGTTAGCAATGAAGTTCGAAGGCGTCGGACGACAGGGATGCGGATGGCAAGCGCCTCATCGCGACTGCGGCTACTAAGCAAAGTACTCACCACATCCGGTTCATCATCATCGTCCTCCTCCGGGGCCTCGAACACACCCAACGACCGCTCCTCGTACACGTTGGTCGAGCGAATAGACAGAGCGACCGGGTACACAGCGATGTACATCATGACCACGTAGAGGAATCTGGACTGCGTCAGCATCTTGCATAAGGAATGACTATCATAGTCCGAATAAGCGGACACGTACTGCAGAGCCGGCGCAATGTCCGTCATCGGCACGATCGGAAACCCACTCGCGCGAGCAGCAAGCCCCTGGAACAAGCCCGACACGGCTTTCTCAGCGGCCGGGAGGGCAGTATAGAAGGGTAGGCCGGAGTCTGCAACGATGCGTGTCAATAAGGTGCTTTGAAGTTAAGCGGGCGCAGTTTGAGAGAAAGCCCAAATGAAGATTGCAAATCGGAGACAGAAAACGAGAACGCACTCAGTACGGGGAACATCAGCCACTCGGCCGCACTGAAGACGACCAGACAGATGACGAGGAACCAGGTTTGTGGGGCGGGGAACCTGGAGGTCGCTGATCAGCATTACAAGCAGTTGAAGGATGGAGGTCCAGCAAGTATCAGCGGTGAGGCTGCCTACTCACAGATAGATAAAGCACCGACGCGGATACTTCAGCAAGAATTCCGTCGCCTGGCCCAGTTCGCCCTTTCCCCCGGAAGCCTTCGAGAGAGCCCAGCTATGCGCAACGATGTCAGTAAAGTCATACTAGAGAAGAGATGGAACACTGACATCGTGAAGCGGAGACTACGCTCATGTCAGCGGGGGAAGACAAGAAGCAGCGGTGAACACGCACAGAATGGGCTGCGAAGACCATGTTAATGGGTTATCTAAGATAGAATGGCGTGTAGGCACTCACCAAAGCATGATTTCCTGCAAGAATACATAGACCAACGCCGACTAGAGTGGATCGTAAGCGCTAGCCCCTGATGCATTCGCTGAGTGAATTCTCTCACTCACCGACCATCGGCCACGCATTGCGAAAGGGCACCATGCCAGCATCCACCAGCGACATGCCACCGCCTGTGTACGCGCTCATGACCTGGAAGACCGAGAACCTAGGCGCACTGTGAGTTCATCACAGAAACCTAGCAACATACATTTCACATACCATCCTATAGTGACCGGACGCACTTGACCGCCCGCCTGAGCGGCTGTCATGCCATTAGCATTGGGATAATTCACAGAAGACGCTCGTCGACTCACCAAAGACGTCCGAGTATGCATTCGTTGCGGCCAACCATGGCGCGAATATAAGGCACGAGATGGCCTGGACGCCGATGAGGTACTGACAATAACAGTCAGTCTCTGTCGTGCATTGCAAGACGGGAGAAGGGAGACTAACTGCTGGAACTAGGTAGGACAATAGCCGCAAGGCGCGGTATTCCGCGCCACCGATCTTCTCCACATCGTCTTCCGTCAGCTCGTCTGTCTCAAAGTACCCGTTCCGCCAGACGCGCAGGCGACCCCGAAGGCCTGCGAGGAAGGAATCGTGGCCAGTGTGATGCTCGGTCTGGTGTTAAAGGTCGTCATAAACGCAGGTTCGTTGGTCACAGCGTTAATTCGCGCCGAGCAGAAGCCAAACTACCCACCTTCACCTCAAGCGCATTCTTCAACTTGTCCGTCACGCCCGGCGCAGCCGCTCGTGCTGCTGCGGCCAACAGCGCCGCAGGCCCAGGGAAACCGCCGAGGCCCGTGTACTTGTGCGGCGACTCGTAGCGGGTGGAGAGCGGGTCGGCGTAGGGCGGGCTGGGTGGTGGAGGTTAGTGGGGTCGTTAGGGAGAAGAGGGGATGGTAGCCAGAAGGATGATGAGCAAGATGAAGGAAGATGAACGGGATGAAGGGTATGTATAGCCTATATGAAGCCAAAACAAAGCGCGTATAGACTGAGAAGACGGCTTATATGAAGGGCCAGAAGACAGGCGCAAAGATAGTATGTGTCAAATGTTACGGCAAGGCAGATGAAGGGATTGAATGTGTAACGGAAGGGAGCAAAGGACGACGGATGGCAACAGAGGCCAAGAGGACGCCAGTCCACGTACCCATTCATGTCGACGGCGTTCTTGCGCGCCGGGGTGTTCTTGCGGGTGGGTTGCGGGAGATTAGGCGGGTAGATGAGGGTTCCTCGCGGGGCGAGGACAGTGGTGCCACGACGGGTGGGAAAGCGTTCTGAGATATGTTGAGCCAGTGTGGAAGACGACATATGTGAGGGAAAAGTAACTCACCCATCATTTTCTGCTGCCTCTCGACCGCGTCTGCAAAAGCCACGCCAGTACCCTTGCGCTTCGCCGCGCGACTTCTGTGACCCATCGACACCCCGCTAGCGCGCGAAGCAACTGGCGTGAGCTGCGGCAGGTCGATGTTGCCTGACTGCGGTGACGAGCTAAGGATCTGCGCGTCCGAAAGGAATTGCTCCTCAGCCGTGTCTGAGTCCGAATCAGAATCGGAGTGCAGCAGATCATTGAGAAAGCCCGAGCGGTGGCGGTTGCGCTCGACGAGGGTCGCCGCAGGGGTCGGGCCCGGCGTAGGCTGCTGAACGCCAACCTTCGGGGTCATGCGACCATCAGAGGGGATGAGGGTAGCGTGTGTGGAGGGCGCTAGCGCAGTAGCCTGGGCAGAAAGCGTCGGCTCGGTGGTGGTGGGCGCTGACATCTGGTCGATGATGCCTTTCTTGGTGCGCTGCATCCACATGGGGAGCCGACGGTGCTCCTCGAGCTCCTTCTTGACGACGTACTCGCACTTGACGCGGAAGTAGCGCATGCGGACGAGGAGCATGGCGTAGGAGACGGTAGTAATGTTGCCGCAGAGCATGAGGAGGTACAGAATGACCTGGGGATGACTATGTCAGCGTATCTGTCGCAGAAAGAATGAAGGGGGAGGGAGGGGGTCCGTGAACGCGCACAACACACACCTGCTGGACCTTCGACAGCGCGCTGAGGTTGGCGGTTGCCAGGCCGCAGACAGTCATAGCGCTATAGCACAGGAACAACGCGTCGAGGTAGGCAAGGTTGATCGGCTCATCTCCAGACGTCGTGGTCGTCGTGGACCCGCTATGCGGGCCAGCCGCATAGAATATGCCGGACAGAATGAGGGGAATGAACGTGAACGCCAGCAGATGTACGCGGAAGAAGTTGAGGTCGCTGATCTCGGCCCAGATGGCTTCGAGCCCAGTACGCGGTGGGGGGCTGGGATTATCGCCATTTGCCTGCCCGTCGGTGCCATGGCCGTTCTCAACGTCGGCGGGGGAGGACATTGGGTCCGCGGAGGCAAATGTGCCTGTCGATCGTTGTCGCCGTTGCAGCCGCTGCTCTTGTACGCCGTGTCCTGGACCGTGGGGCGCTCGGTCGACTCCCCTTCGTCAGTGTCGGATCCACGTCTTGCAGATCGGCCCCTCGTCCTCGCGTAAAGTTCGTGGGCGGTGTTCAGGAAACAGACAGACCCCGGTCCTCGAGGCGGACGCCGGACGCGCAGCGAAACATCACCGGCCCGGAACAGAGCAAGAATAGGACATCGAGACTGGTCATGATGAATCACGCATCGCTGATTTGTATTCATCTCGTCCTCCCCCTCAAGCTCATGTTCGTTATTCGTTTGCAGGAACGAACCGACCCAACTAGTGATGACCTTACAGCAGCTAAATCTGCAGCATATCGCGTGCATACCTGATCTTATCCACCTCGCCAGCAGGCGCAGCTGATGCTTGAGCGCGTCGAGGGCGAGGAATGCGGGGAAAGCGCCTTCAAGCGAAGGATACTGATATACAAAGTCTGGGGATGTCAATTTGCTGCTGTTTCGAGCATTGGTAGGGTCTTGAAACTGGACACATGTGAGGCTCAGGACGGCCACACTTAGTCGCTGAGCGCTGAGCGTTGAGAGATAATAAACTAGGCACGCCGTCAGCGGAAACGTGATTCTTGGCGTCCGCCGCCCGCCCACGCCGCGTCACAAAAGTTGAACATGCCTGTCACGCCTATGGTCTCTCTTCTCCAGAGTAAGGCCGTCATGCCGATACTCGGACCTTGTCCGCGAGCTGTGATGATGACTCACCTTGAGCACTCTCAAAAACCGATATATGTGGCACACATCGAGTGCAGGAGGCCGGAAGGTGAGGAGCTGCTCGGAGACTGCGTGACACGGGAATATCCGAATCACAGGCGGCGCATCAACGCGCATCACCG
>JAMQCK010000939.1:0-13737 GCA_024196135.1 Pleurotus ostreatus/Saccharomyces cerevisiae fusant | reverse complement strand
TCCCTGGGGTCGATTGCTACGGCGTCAATTCTGAGAAACACCCGGACATTGCAGGAGAGATGGGCATTCAGGTGGTGCGTAGCAGCATACAGGACACAACCAATGGACAGTCGAGATAGATGCCGACCTTTGTCGCGTACAAGGACGGCGCCAACATTGGCAAGGTCACTGGACCTAGTATGGCTTCTTTGCAGGTGCGTTATCGAGTCAACCCTAGTGTCATCTCACTGATTTCTCTCAAAGAGCCTGTTCAGTGATGTCGCAGCAAAGGCCTGAGACGCCTGCCAGTCGACTTACTTGGGTCGTCGTTCGCGACTGTGTTTTCGTTACTTACCTCGAAACCCCTCGACTATGAACCCACTATGCATCAAGCAGGCTGACTTTGGGATATCAAGAGCTCTATAACATCCTGTGTGATACCTTGAGTGACTTTCATCGAGACCGGTACGCTCGCCGATATAACCTTTGCTATCACGCTATCACGCGCGCATGTACTCGTCCGATAAATCCCTCCCATGCCCGAAAAGCCTCCACATCCCAGCGCACCAACGGTCGTCATTGTCACCAACGTCGACCGCGGTAACTTTGCCCTGGGACTGGATCACGGCTCGACGCTGATGATTGTGAGCAAATATGCAAAGGTCATTGACGCGTGACTACGTACCAGCCCGAGAGATACCTTGATCCCAGGAGGGCTCGGCGTATATTCTTTCAGCGGCTCTGGGGCGGAGTCGGGGTCTTCCTTCTGCGCAATCAGGCGTAGGATATTGCGGGCAGCGAGGCAGCCCTATCTCAACGTCAGACCCGCGTCTGATAGTCAACGGAAACCGCGTCTGCCGCCGGTCAATGCATACGCAAACGCACCTGAAAGTCTGCGTTGCGTCCAGAGGCAATCGCACCAAATGCGTCCGCAGAGTCACCAACGGCGAAGATATGCGGGTAGTAAGGACTGTCGAGCTGCAGCGTGCGCTTCACGCGCGCGCGCCCGTCTGAGACGAGGAGGGTAGGGTCCAGAGATTTAAGGATACCCGTGTTGGGTTTCTGCCCGGTGCAGATGAGCTGGGAGTATAGGTATGAGAATGCGAGCAAGTAGAGCGAACACAGGTAACATACAATGAGGTCTGCCGTTAGCTCACGGCCGGACATCGTGCGAGCGATCCGCTCGCCTGCGTCATTAGACTTCTTGTCGTCGATAGTCTGCATGTCGATCCGCTCGCCCAGGATGACCTTCACTTTCAGACGCTCCATCTGCCGCAGAACTGGAGCAAGCGCATGTTAGCAACACGGTCCCTTCACCGAGTAGAAAGTCGAGTGCTTACTCTCGTTATGCATCTCCGGCATAAATCGCGGGAGCAACTGCGCTCGCGAATGCAACAGCGTCACCCGCTTCTCCGGATACACGTCCGCGATATCCGTAGCAAACTGAATTCCCAGAGCCCCGCCGCCGACGACCAGGACCGAGCGCGCCTTGCGAATCACCTGCTGCGCGGCCTTCAACCAAGCGATCCCGTTGGCCTTCGAGCCGAGCTCCAGGGCATGCGCTGCATCCGACGGTAGTTTGTCGCGAACCTCGGCATCCAGGCGCGGACCCCAGAGGTTGACTGGGGAGGGAAGGGTGGCGCCAAGAGCGTAGATGGCGTACTCGAAGTCGAGCTCTGGCGTTGGGATGCCATGCTCGGGGAAGGCGCGATCCAGCGTGACTGAGTGAGCAGACAGAGACACAATCTGCGCTTTCACGTTGAGTAGACGTTGAGACTTGTCCAGCGGTGTGCCTCCAATGTACGGAATGACTAGTTCGTCGTGAGTACATATACTCACGACGAAGTGGTCTGGACTTACACGACTGGTGCTCTTGTCCTTCAACGACTGCAAAACGGGGGAATGCATAGACATGGTTAACATGCCTGCAACGACTTGAGAACTGAAGGACACAAGATGTTACGGACCCACGTATTCCTGTCAAGAGCAATGACTCTCCAATTGCTAGGGAGTTTCTGCAAGCCTTCAGCCAGGTCCATAGCGGCGCATTGTCCTACCGGAACTTCAGAACGATTCCGGCAGCAATGAAAGGCAACGAGACAAACCTCCATACGCCGCCCCAAGCACCACAATGTTCTTGTACTGCTTCATTGCTTCAGGCGGATGTCGATGAGGATGCACCAGCGCTAAGCGCCCGTTTTATCTGATAACGCAGGTGAGCCATCTTATCTAATCTGGCGGCGATACCGGAGAGCGGCCGTACCTTACCTCCCCAGTCTCCTGGCCTGCACTGGCGGAGTTGTCGGTAGACTGGCAACCTTCAAGGAGTCGCTATCAATGGACATTGTATGCCACGACCTGCGTCTGGATCCAGAGTAAACGTCGCAGCTGGACCCACACGCCGACCTCGAGGGTCCTCGCAGCTCGGTGCTTGCACGAGCCGCAAGTTGACGCCATCCGAGCGCTGCATTGAGATACAAGTATACCACTTTGCTGCTATAGGCAATTAGCTACGCATGTCTATCGCAAGTCCTTGTGAACTTACATGACAAGGACAGCACCCGCGTACGTGCCACATGACGGTCGGCGTGAAGATGGTGATGCGGGCCTTTCGCCCGAGCCACCGATATCAGGGCGCGGCGGCGGGCGTCCATCACTCTTTGAACGCAAGCGGTGAGATACAACAAGGCAGTTAATGTCTCATTCTTTCGGATCCCTCGTGACAGCACACAGACATTTTCTATAACGCAAATCCAATGGACTCGCACGTCGTACCTCCATAAAGCCCAAGAATGGCCCTATGCTCGCATGTCCTCTTCCGACTGGACATTCTCGTGTCCGAAAAGCTTCCACATAGCCGCGCACTGAAGGTCAACTTCTCCCTTGTCGTTGATCACGATAGGATTGTTCCCCAGCTGCGCGACGCCCCTGTTCTATGCAGTCGTTAGCCGACAGCGATAAAGGACGGGCAGGCGATACACACCAGACCAAGGGTCACCTTGATGCCCGGAGGGTGCGGCTCATAAGGCTCGAGGGGCTCGTGCTTGCCTTCGGGCTGCTCTCGCGAGGCGACCAGCCGCAAGAGGTTCTGCGCGGCATGTACGCCCTAGCTATGGATCAGTACAAGCGCCAAGGAAAGCGTGCACTAGCACACCTGAAAAGCCGCATTGTGCCCTGCGCAGAGAGCGCCAAACGCATCTGCACAATCCCCGACGGCAAACATGTGTGCGAAGGCAGGAGAATCGAGCTGCAGAGTGCGGGTAACTCTTACGCGTTCCTCTTCGTTGAGTAACGTGGGCTCGAGCGCCCTCAGGGTCTCTGTGTTGGGCTTTTGACCGGTGCACATGAGCTGGGATATTGTCAGGTCACCAAGGACGATGGTCCGCCACGAAGGAACGTACAACAAGGTCTGCGGCAAGCTCGCGACCGGACGTGGTTCGAACGACGCGCTCGCCCGACTCTGACGACTTCTTTTCAGCCACAGACTGTACATCGAGTCGTTCACCAAGAACGACGTTGACATTCAGGCGGTTCATTTGCCGAAGGACTGCATAGATATCAGCCTGTGTTAACGGATACTAACCGGACCAGTCCCACTCACTCTCGTTGTGCATCTCTTGACTGAAGCGGGGCAACAACTGCGCGCGAGAATGCAGCAATGTTACGCACTTCTCCGGATATACGTCCGCGATGTCCGTAGCGAATTGAATCCCGAGGGCACCTCCACCAACGACCAGAACCGAGCGCGCTTCCCTGATGACTTTTTGCGCAGCCTTGAGCCACGCGATACCACTGGCTTTCGAGCCAACTTGCAGCGTCTCCACCATATCAGGATCCGCGCGCATCTTCGCATCCAATCGAGGTCCCCAGAGGTTGACCGGGGCAGGGAGCGTAGATCCTAGCGCATATATCGCATATTCGAAGTCGAGCTTGGGGGTAGGAATTCCATGCTCCGGGAAGGCGCGATCGAGAGTGACGGCGTGAGGCGAGAGTGATTGAGCCTGCGCAGTGAGGTTTAGGAGGCGACTTGATACATCAGGCGGCACCATGCCATCATAGCGAATAACTGCAAGACGTATGAGAGGGGGGTCATCGGCGAGTGAGCACGACGTACACGCTTGATGTTCATGCCCTCCTACGACCGCGAAACGTGGAAAGGCGTAGACGTGGTTCAGATGCCTGGTAACAATGAGCGCTGCTCAACCGGCGAAAGGAAGTCATGCACACGAATTCCTGTCAATGGCCACAACTCTCCAGTTCCCAGGCAGCTTCGAGACGCCTTCAGCCAAAACCTTCGCGGCACTCTGACCTGTTGCATCTCAGCGTAAATACGATAAACCAGTGAACGAGTGAACGCGACGCACCACCATATGCCGCACCGAGGACCACGATATTCCTATACTGCTGCATGCTTGCGCGCGGGGCGTCGACGAGGACGAAGACCGCGCTAAGCATCCATTTTATCTGATAAAGAGCATAGAAATCTTATCTAATCGCAGGGCAATATTAGCCGGCGGACGTGATACGCAATGAGTAGACCTCCGCACCGTCTCATCTCCGTCTGAGTCAGTCGTTGAGCGAGCGAAGCGTGCACAGTGTAGAGCACCCTCTTTCAAGAGCGCATAAAGGTGTGATTGTCCCGTTGATATTGGCGTCGACATTGTAGGTCTTGAGCAGCGTCGCTGGACCGTACAGCTTTTGCAATACCTTGCGCGCTACTAACGAGGGCTGCTTTGCACAGGACGATTTAGTTTCATACCGACTGATCGAGTAGTAAGCTTACGTGGGCTTTGCGACGATAGTCGGGCATGACCTACGCAGATGACGGTAATGCCCTGGATAAAACATCAAAGTCTTGCTGCAGCTGCAGATACCCTAGAATAAAGTGGCGCGTTCGTCGGACGCCAGATGCATGCGCACACACCCAAGGGCAAAAGCGACATTCGTTGGCACCCCGTCATTGACTTGATCGATCCTTTCCTGACAAGGGCACAGACACTGCATACTAAATCATTCCATGTGCATACGGTAAGTCTATGATACAGCCAAGGGTATAACATGGCATAAGCAATAAGGTTAGCGCGAGGGCGGCGAGCGGAAGGACGACGACACCGTCACAACATCGCCATGGCGCGAGACGTCCATGTCCTCAGTTCTAATGACAGCGACAGTCCTGCGTATGCCGAATCGTCATAGCGTAAAGGAGAGAGGCCCGGGAATAATGCGAAGGCGGGGTTACTGCAAGTAGAACTTGTGCACTTCACTGCTAGTGAACGTGAGGTCACAGGACGGACACCGGCGCTGCCGTGTCGTCAGCCTCGCGTCTATACAGTCCTTGCAGAACGCTGATGCCACGTGAGTTCGCGAAGGACTAAACACGGAGAGGTACACACTATGCATGCACTTGGTCAGGATGACCGACCTAAAGTTGAGCTTGCACGTCGAACACTTGAGCATCTTCATTTGCTGTACAGGATATTAGCCAGGCTAGCCATCGACAGTAACGATCACGTACCATGTCAAGCTCGGCAGGAAGTTCGTTTCCGTTGCTCTGAACCTTCTTCTCCCGAGCCCTCGCGCTCTCTTCCAGAGCCTTCTCCTTCGCTTTGACCTTGTCCTCCGCCTTGGCCAAGGAAACGGCCTGTTTGGCAGCCTTGTTCTGCGCCTCGACCAGCGCCGATTCTCGTTGTCGCCAGGACTCTTCGGTATGCGCCACCTTGCTCCTCTCGACGGCTAGATCAGCTTCGAGTTTGCCGATACTCTTCGTTAGTTCGTCAAGCTTGTGACCATCGGCCTCGAGTTGCTTTCGGAAAAGGCTAATCTGGTGATGTGCAGAGTTCTGCGAGGGGACTTGAGACGTCTGCACATGAGCGAAATGAAACGGACGAACGTTGGCCTCGGATTGAAGAGCATTATCCTGCGTCAACTTCGAAATCAATACTTCAGCCTTGTCAATCTTTCGCTGCAAGGCCCTCTTCTCCTCGTCCAGAGCGGACTTGTCGCGCGAGACGGCGAAGTACTTATTATCGGCCTTCGCTTTCTATATACGTGTCAGACGGTTCACGAAAGAGTAACGCAAGGTCGACGTACATCTTCCCTGGCCTTCACCAACTTCTCCTCGACCCCGACGAGCTCGAAGACCTTGTCATTGACTTGCGCTTCGAGAGCGTCCCAAGCGGTGGCGAGCTTGTCCTGCTCCTCATACAGCATGTTCATCGACTGGACGTGTTGGTCGTTCTCCAGCTTCAAGCGCTTGAGTTCCTCTTCCTTCCGTCGTAACTCCGAGGCGAGCTTGTCGAGTTCCGGGGAGGAAGCGGAATCGCCGTAGACGGACCGATATGCGGCGAGCTCAGCATGCGCAGCAGCAAGTTGGGCACGGATATCGACCTCAGAGCGTCGGTCATTTGAGCAAGACTCTTCAAGAGCAGTGATGCGCTGTCTGGCGTCGCTGAAATGCGATTCAGTGTGGATACAGATCGAGAGGGCTTTCTAGGACTCACCTCAACTCCTGCCGCAGAGTCTTGATATAATCCCCATCGTCCGCAAAGAAAAACTTCATCAAGTCGGCATCGCCCGCGCGTGCTGCCACATGGCTCCTGCATCGGCGAACCTCTGATTGCAACGTCTCAACGCGTTCCTAACACGAGATGAGAAGATGCAGGAGTATTTTACGGGGTTGCGCACCTTCAAGGTCTTGTTGAGATTCTTGACCTGAGTGAAGGCGCTCAGCTTCAAGCCATCCTTCTGTCTGCGCTCATTGAGCTCCGCTTCCAACTGATCTCGTCTCTCGCGCAGGCGTATGCATTCGGCGTCCCTCTTGCCAAGCTGACCTTTAAGCTCGTTCACAGCATGCTGTTCAAGGGCCTGTAAAGAGGGCGCTTCAGATATACAACACGAGCTGAGGACACCGAGGATCTTACGTGGTTGTCCTGGATTAACTTCTGCTCTTGAGCATATCGTTCTTCCAGTTGCTGGGTATGCGAGACTGCATCGTCACGCGCCTGGGCGAGTTCTACTTGCAGGCGTTCGACCTGGTGCACTAAGTTGGTGAAGTACGCATTCGCGCGAAGATCTGTTATGGAGATGACTTTGTTCTACACTGGGATCAGGGTTGTGCTAGTAGCTGCGAATGGCATCACGCACACGAAATTTCTCCTGGGAGAGGGCAAGGCGCTCCTGCGCGAGCGCGTGCTTAAGGTCGGAAACTTCCTGGTCACGGCTATCGAGCAACCGTTGGGCCGTGTCGGCGCTTAGTTGGCCCTCGCTGACTGGCGTTGGGGGTATTGGCGTAGCCGCTTTTGCGTCGGACTAACGTTGCGTCAGAAAAGAAATATTATCATGAGTTGAGACTCCCACCAATCAACCGAACCACTCACTGCAGCTGGAGACGGTTCTGGCTTCAAGTGGTCCGTCCCTTCATCCTTGGCAACGGGGGAGGGGATAGGCGCGCGTGATATGGCGGGAGAACCGGCGCCGTTGCGTTGACGCTGCAGACGAGCTTCAGCGCGGAGAAGATGTTCATGGTAAACGTCTCGTTGCGCCAACGCATCCTTAAGGTCGGAGCGCAAAGCTATCACGCGAGACCGAAGCACGGCACACTAGTGATATGGTGAGAGGGTGAACATCTCGTAAGAGGCCGTGTCTCGCACCTCGGTCTGCAGCTTCTGCTCCTGCTCCACTATACGCTGCTGAGAAGACCCAGTCATCCGGTCGCTTGCTTGGGCAATCTTGGTCACTAGCGAGCGCGTTGTGGCAAGTTTGTCGTGCAGCGCCTCGGTGAAGGATTCGGGAACGTCCTCATCTTCGAGCAGCTGTTCAATGAGCTCGGATACGTCTGAGTATACGTCAGGCGAAGAACCGAAGACACAGGCAGGCCACACACCTGCTCGCCGATCGCCAGCTTGGGTCACGTCACCGTAAACTGATGTGATAGCGTCTACAAGCTGCAGGCTGAGTCGTGAGAGAAGTACAACAGAAGGCGAGGGGGACGCACCTGTGACCAGCATGCAGAGATAGCCGCCACGCCTGCCTCAGCGCGGGACCTCCCTCTTTCCAAGTTCGCGATACGTTGCTGCGCCCGTTCGTGCTCGCGGGAGTAATGCTTCATTCGGCGATACAAGGCCTCCTTCCTGAAGGTCTGGTGGACTCATTAGGCCCCGTAGGAGCTGCTATATACCGGATACGCACTTCAAGATCGTTCTCTTGCTTCTCCTGCCGGTCGTCTGGGTCGTAGTCCACCGTACTTCCATTAACGTGTGGCGCGCCGTTCGGACCCTCAACAATACGCTTCTTGACGACGCCGGGACCGTCATCGTTGTCGGTGAGATGGCGCTTGCGCGAGTCCATGTTGACGTCCAACATGGCTGAGTACAAGGAACAAATTCCCAAGTCCACGAACGCTGACTAATCGTGTCTATTTCCAACTCCGACATGTCACTCTCGTCACACCTTCGGCACTTGGATCTTGTACAGTCCGCTGCTCGCGTCGAGCTCAAGAATCTCACAATCGGCCGCGTCGCCGTTCCCTATTTGCGTCTCAACGCATGTGAAGTCCATGGGCTGCACCATATTGAGCGAGAGCGGTTAATTTATGGCACGGTTGGCTTACCTTGTCCAGCACCGTCATAGGTTGATCTTCATAACTACGGTCAGCTTCGATATGCAGCGACGAGTGGGAAGGACGTACGCCAAACAGCAGTGTTGTATACGATGCCTTGCGCCGCGGTGGCGACGAATGCACGCAGAGTTGTCAGATCTGGCCGGCCGTCCTTACCGTTCTTCGCTACTGTCACCAGATACGCCACGCCAGGATCTACTAATCCCTCGCCACTTCCCTTACCCATAGGAATGAAAGCCTGGTTCGTATATGGGTGCCTCTCCAGCACTTGAAGAGGCAAGACGCGATCTGCAGACAGCTGCACTGGGTTGCAGCGATACACGGACAACCCGGTGGTTGCCCCGACTGCTGGGTCGTACGACGATTCCAAGAGAGCTTGCTTATGGAACTTGCTCGCCGTTCCCGCGTTGGCGGGAGTGATCTTGGTTCCTTTCGGCGCAGCCGCGTGGTCTCCGTAGGCCTGAACGACTTGGCCAAAGGGCGCAAAGGCCTCTGGCGTGAGCGGAAGCGCAGGGATGATAGTGGCCGTCGAATCGAGTTCGACAGGTCGTCGCGCATCAGCTATACCGGATGGCACTCGGAGCGTCGCGGGCTGTGTCGTAGAGTTCGGCACATCACCTGCGCGGTATCCTAGGACGCGGACGCGCTTCACACCGCCGTCGGGATGAATGGTCATCTTAACATGCGTGTAAATCTTGCCCTTGACGTTCTCCAACATGAAGTAGTGCTGGCGGTGAGGTCCGACCTTGGATCGCGGGAGTATGAGCGTCCAGTCCTCCGTCTCGCCCTTCGTCGACGCCCAGTCCACGTTGCCATCCACCTTCAGCGCATGAAGCTCGACGCTTTCCGGGAAGTTGCCCTTGAAATGCGCAGTATCGATCTCGACTTGCTCCAGGGTCGCAGGAGCGCCGCTGACCGTACGATGAGCTGTGCGTGACAGCGGCAAGAGGACACTTACAGCTTAATGATCACCCAGTCCTTATGACCTGGCTGACGGCTACGTTTCGTTTCCCATCCATCGCCCATATCCTTGCCTCTGCCTGGCAATATCAAGTTCGAGCCCACCCCGAAATGCTGGTCGGAGGTAAACTCGACCAACCCGCCAGCGAAGACATGCGCCAAGTCGAACAGCTGGGAGGTATCGCTCGGGAATACGGGCGCAACTTTGCCATAAACCCGGAAACGCGCCTGCAAGGACGTCAGTTGCGTCAACAGCCCTAGCGAAGGGAGCCCCTCACTATGCCGCCATCCGGGTACATGTTCAACTTGACGTAGTTCGCGCAAGTCGTTTCCGGAATAGTGAATAAGTGGCGAGCTGTTGGACCAATCGGAACCTTGGGCAGTACTTCCACCCACTGGACACACAGATCAACATACAGACGATACATCTGATTCTGGTACGCACGCGAGGGTCGTTTTCCGTCGGCGGCTGATCCACAGTGTTGTTGAGGATCTGAACGGAGACTTCCGGTGCTTCATTGCCTGTACCGAGTCAACGATGAGTATGGATGAGATACATGGTTTCCCCGCACCATTGAAATGGGTAGTGTCAACGTCTAAGCCCAAGATGGTGCCGGACGTTCCCAATTTTATGATGCACCTGCACGAAGTCTTTAGTATTGTAGAGCTAGCTGCCTTTCTAGCAACACACCAATCGTAGTTAGGGTTGTGTCGGCGACTTTCCCAGCCGCTGTATAACGCCCCGTTCGGTCCGAACTGTCCTTTTAAACTAGGCGCAGGCTAATCGACCCCGTCAGCGCGTGAACCAGGTCCGCAACGTTGGCGTACCTCTACAAGGAGGAGGTGGTACGCCTCCGCAAAAAACTCATCGGACACCGATACGACCTTTCCTCCGATGGCCACGCTCGAGAGCTCTTTGGAAAGTCAGGACCTCCACTTGACGAGCGCGGGGCGAGTACATACCGGTCAGAGACGAGAACTTCTCCGAGAACTGGTCGAGTGGTACGCTTTCGTAGGCCATGTCGAGGGCTCGTCGTAGTCGATGGTCAAAGATAGGGGCTTCGCCTGCGCCGACTCATCCGAATCTCCATGATGCACACGCCGATAAGCTGTGGGTCCTTGTGGGCGTGCATGTGAGCGTGACGTTGGCAATTGGAGGGTCCTGCAAGGCTGCCAGATGCCCGTCGCTCGGTTTCCTAGTCCTGGACAGTGTCAGGACTGGATGTTGTCGAGAAGTAGACGAAATGTAAGCGGGAAGTAATTGACTTTGCGAGTCGCGACGCGCCAACGCCACCGCTCACTGCCGAATGACGCAATTTCACGTGATGTTTGCCTCCATCACTTCCCAATCGGGATTTGGCCTTCTTATGCTCTGCCACCATATCGACAAAGACGACTGTCAGCGGGAAGTCCTACCTGATTTTTCTGAATCGTGTAGTGATTTGAAGTGGCGGAAGTCTGCGTCCAGGTGTTGCATGCAGAATACCTTGACCCAGCATACTGATGTCCTGTCTATTGGCACCTGTACTGGCCTTGCGGAAGACCTGCTTGGTCAGTACAAGTGTGAGTGGATGCTGTCACCGAAGCAGAGTTGTGGAAAGGTTCTGGCTTCATACACTTTGCTTTCAAAGGTCAGCTCAGGTGCAATCTCTGTCAAACGTACACTATCTCAACTCGCTCTGCAGCATGTTCTCACGCACACAAAGTTCACGAAGAAGGAGAAGGATAGGGTATGAGCACATCTATCTCTTTAATGAGCCTGGACTAACTTCATGTCCAGGGATACTACCCATGTGCCTACAGTCGCTGCAGTCATCGAGCACCAACACAGGACGACTTATGGTATCAGCATGTCCTTCCGAACCACCTGCAAAGAATAGAGCTGAAATGCCCTGTGCAATGTGTGTCTTCTTCTCTGTGCCTTTTTTCCTGGCCTGATAATGAGTAGCATGTCAAGTGAAGGCTGCATCCGCATTGGCAGCTCGTGGCACTTCTATGGAACAGCACTTTCTGCAAGCTCATTCTGATTTGTTTGGACGAGAAATTCGCTTCCCCTTGGAATTCCTGCGCCCATCAGCTCGTCCCATGCCATTAGGTCCAGTCTTACAACCTCCACCCCCACTACCCTGCGGCCCAGTCCTCCCATCACTACTTCTTGCAAGTGTGCAACCTCACCCCTCGCAGCGCACTCTTGCACTGGAGAACTCTGCATCCACCTCCTCATGCATTAATGGGGTGCTCCCAATGGTATCTCAGAGGGCTCGGCGCAAGCAGCTGGAGCCCGAAGAGGAACAAGTTGATCTGTGCACAATCGAGTTTGATGACTTCCAGCCTGGGCGTACTTTCGTGTCCGACAACGCGCCCGGCGCGCCGTTTGTCCCACGCCACAATATTGTGACTCGCCCAGAACCGTTCCGTACGGAAGTATCACGTCCACCCGTCCTCGTCCAACCACCAAAAGTCCTCGAGCCGCCACCAAGTATCCTATACCACGCGTGGGAAATCGAGGTCGATAAGCGGCTTCCCCCAGAGCCCCAGGAAGAGGATGACGAGGATGATGGGCCCTCGGAGCCAGACTTGGACTACGACTCGGAGGACCGCGATCCAACTCCAGCGCACATGCCGCTTATCGCGTCGTCGACTCCCAGACTGCCCGCCGACGCAACTGGACCAGATTCGACACCGTCTTCCAGCCAGGTTGCCAGTCAAGCGAACAGAGATGCCCGCTACGCAGATCGCGGGGCCCGGAAGCGCACTGCCGGCTCCCCACCCGAAAGTTGCAGCGCCAGGCCCTCGAAATCGCAGCGGACATCCATGCAGGATATCTCCGACCTTGCGGCGGATCTGCACTTGGACACGTAGCGGCGCGCGCCCTCGTCCAGTCGGAGCTCAGCAGCGCTGTGAGTCGGCGAGGCATGCTTGCGATTGTGTTCCTGCGAGAACGCAGACGCGCGCGGCTTCCCATCGTCGTGGGACGATCCGAGACGATATACGCCTCGGAAGTTCGCGCGTCCACTCTGCGCGTATGTCCCTCCGACATCGCCCCCCTGCGACCGTCGCGCCGAAGTCCGAGGCATCTCCTTCCCACCAACCGTATCCGATATCGCTGCTTCGCTCGCCAATAGCATACGCCTCTCGCGGACCGGTCTCATTACGGACCTTCACTCGTTGTATCCATACCCCGAGGACGTTTGACGCCCTACTCCGCTCCCGCCGTCTACCGTCGCCGTCGTTATACATAGGCCTCATACACTACTTCGCAAACCCTAATGTACATGTCCCGGTAATGTACGCTTTCTTGGTATCCATCGTCCCTCATCACCTCCCATCGCGGGCATCTTTCCCGCCCCGTTGTGCACGGACGGTGCGATATTCGGAATCGCGCGTCTGTCGTGACCTCGTCCGCAAAGGACCAGGGTACCTGCCCAGGACCCGGATGTATCAGCGGCGTACGTCTCCCAAGGCAAGTGTCCTGGATGAAGCACGCACGCCTGTACTGCAGCAGACGACGATTCAGATGGAAAGCGCGTATGGGTGGCGCGAATGTCTCGTGCCACAGCGTATGATTTGAGGCCAAGGCGCATATGATTGCTACTCTTGCATGTGTTCTTGGCCTCCGACGCGGCTCCCCGCCGCCCTCTAGCGTCCACCGATGCCTTACCGTCACACCATCCGACCCACCAGCGCATGAAGCCCCGGCGTCTAGCGCGACTGCCCAGGTTCCCAAGCTCGTGAGACTCACCGCACGCTGCACGAACGTCCAATCCGAATATAGTAGATAGAAATACAGTTGCATTGAGCCTGGTCTCTTGGAGACCTCCGACCAACGAGTACGTAGAGTCTGTATGACTAGGTAGCGAGTTATATAGGACAGCGATTAGCATGGAAAAGTACAATGCGTATAACGATAAGATAAAAGAGGAGGCGCGCACGGCGCGGCGTCTGTGGGATGAGCACAGTAGCGCAGCCGGTAGCGTGTCTACAGGAACGTCATGACGACGTGCGGTTTGAAAACCGTCGAATAGCATAGAAGAAAGCGAGACGTGACGTAGATATGTGAAGGGCCATGGCCGTCTAGGGAGGCGGTCGCGAATATAGGAAGTATGACATAGGAAGGGGTAGGAGGAGATGATGGGATAGCGCATGATCATACGGAGGATGCCTTTTGATGTTATAATAAC
>JAMQCK010000938.1:0-13779 GCA_024196135.1 Pleurotus ostreatus/Saccharomyces cerevisiae fusant | reverse complement strand
GCGTGAGCGGGCGCTTAAGGGCAGTCGAGGGCTGAGGTAGCCCGTCGACTGAAGATCGTATGAGCCCTCGCCAGCGGAGTGTCCGCGGCGAGGGCGGTCGGGCGACTGAGCCCTAGCCAGCGGTCTCCCGCGGCTCGGGCGAAGCGAGTTCCAGCGCCCTGGCCAGCGGGTGACCGCGGCTAGGGTGTACGTAGGGGCGACGAGTCCAAGAAACCAAGATGATGATTAGAAGTAAGTAGTGTTTGTACGTATTGCGTGTCTATTCTATCGGCGGGTTCCGGCCCGCATGTCCGACTGTAGGTCCCTGTATGTCCATCCACATCACAACGCCCCCCACATGCGAGACGGGGCACGCCCCAAGAATGCCAGTCCAAAAGCGCTTCACATGGCCGCGCCCGACCCGGGGCTGTACGGCCTGTGCACGATGAAGTCCGCGTCGCCGTCTCCTTCGTCCTCCTCGTCGTCCCCACGCTCCCCGTTCGCTGCATCCTGCGCGTCCTCGGTCTGCGCGAGCCTACGAGCTCGGCGCCGTCTGCGGCGCCTGTTCCCCGCACCCCCGCCCCGCTTGCCCCTCTTCCTTTCCGGAGCCGTGGCGTCGTCGCCAGGCGCGTTGTCGACCGCGGCGGACGGTCCTGCCGTATCCGGATGCGCCGCGACCGGCGAGGGCGGCGATGGCCTCGCTCGCTTGGGTGCATCCGTGGCCAGCCTTCCGAGCAGAGACGATGCAGGGCGTTTTGGCGCCGACGATGAAGCCGGGCGCGGCGGCGCGGGGTCCTCCAAGCGGTCCTCGAGTGTACGAGCGGGCGGCGCACCTGCAATCCGGCTGTGCAGGGATGGTCTCACCAGCGACGCTCCGAGCCCGGTGGCGCGCATCGCGCGCGGCGCGGTGGGTGGGTGGGTACTCGCGCCTGCCGACGCCGGCGTCGCGCCACCTGGGGGGGTGGGTGCGGTGGGGACCGATGAGCTCGTTGCGGGCTGCGCGGCGCTCGGCATGCTCGGGCTGGATGCGCTCGACGGCATTGGCGGCGGCGGTTGCGTAGTCAGGAGCGACGCTGGCCCCATCGCGAGCAGCCACGGCGCTTGCTGCAGCAGCGCTGTCAGGTGCGGGAAGGCCGCCTGCCAGTCGGCGGGCGCCAGCTGCGGCTGCGCGGCGAACGGGTTTGGCGGGGGCTGCATGCCCCAAGGGGTCATGGACCACTGGAACGGCGCGGCAGTGGGGAAGGCGGGCGAGCCGAAGAAGGGCGTTGGCGCGAAACCCGCCGCGTGTGCGTCGTTCAAAGGGGGCGGCATGCTGACGAAGGGATGGGCCGGCGGTGGGAAGACGGGTGCAAGCGGTCTGTCGTCGACTTGCATTGCATCTGGGTCCGCCTGATTTCCTTCGCTTGGCCTCGTCGCGTCGGCCATCCTTCGCTCTGCTTCCGCTGCGGGTATAGCCATTGCGGTCACCTCGGCGTCTTCCGTGGAGAGAGTGGGGAGGCGCGCGACCGCTCGTGTTCGCTGCTCATCGTCGGCGAACCTCGCGACGAATTCCCGTCCGCTCGCCGAGGTGCGTACCAGCGCGTCGTGTGCGATGCCGGCCCGATTCATGACCGTAGCGAGGTCGGCCAGTCTGCCGACGTCTACCGCAGGCGCTAGCAGCGTCAGAGTGATCCTGGCGAAGGTCGGGCTCGCTGCGGGTGCGTCCGCGCCCACGTTTGGTCCGCTGCCGCTCCTTCCTGAGCCCTGTTGGTCGCGGCTAGCCGTGGCGCGACTCGTCTCGGGCCCGACAGGCCGTTCCCCTTGTCCTGGCGCAGGAGGGTCGGCGCTTGCAGCCGCTCGACCTTCTCCCGTGGGTGCGCGCGCGCTTCCCGAGCTAGCCATGCGATCGCTCCTTGGCGCTGTTGGCGGCCGCGTCGCGGGCGTTCGCACAGCGTTTCTTGCCGCGTATGCGTTCGCCACTGCGCTCTGCGAGTCGCGCGGAGGCGCCTGGTGCGTTCCCTCCGCTGCTTCCCTTTCCCGCTGCAGGTAGCTCGTTGACGTCGACAGTCTACTGGTCCTTGACTGGGTCGGGCGGTCTCGGGGCGGCCTTGTCGGCCTGCTCGACGATGCCGTCGTCGGGGTCGACGAAGTGGATGCCGCTGGCGTGGTCGCGAGCGGCCTAGCAGTGCTGGCTACTGACGCGGGCGTCACGGTCGCTCTGGGCGGAGCTGCGTCCTCAGGAGCCCCGTACCTCGGGTCCAGGTATGGGTCGTCGCATCCTTCGTCCCACGCGCTCGTATTTGCCGTGGCCCAATCTTCTCTCTGCGGAGCTGCTGAGGGCGGTGGTTCGTCTGCCGCGGCTTCCCACGTGTTGCCGATGAGGTCGCTGGTGGGCTTCTCCGTCGTGTATCCCCACACCCCTCGTTTCAGCGCTGTCTCCAGTTTGTCGCCCTCGTAGTGCTCCCAAGGCGGCAAGGGGACGCCCCAGACGTTGATGTCGTGCTCCATGCCCTCGATGATTGGGTAGGCGTCGACGTAGTACTGCCGCTTCATCGTGCGCTCATAGATGATCTTGCTCCCTTCCGCTTGTCGGCGCCTGGACGACTTGGGTCCGACTCTTAACCACACCGGCTTCTCGTACCCGCAGTTCGGCTCGTTCTTGTCACCCGGTGTCGCGCTCTTCTCCGAATACCACTCCACGAAGTACTCCCAGTGGCCTTCGTCGTATACATTGCGAAGTTGAGGAGGGCAGACGACGCCGTGCTTCCGTCCCACCGCGTCCTTCGCCGCCGGATAGTCCAGCTTACGCCATCCCGTTAGACCCAGCGTTCCCGGCCGCACTCGCCCGCGCGCTAGCACGTTGGCGTGAGGCAGCTCAGGAATTCCTCGAGGGATCTCCTCCGTCCTAAGCCACTTGTCCGACTTCGCGCCCGGTATTTTGCGCTGCAGGACCGTGCGCGTTGGCAGCGTCGCGGGGCCGAACGAGGCGTACTTCTCCGCGTTCTTCCGCCCGTTTTCTGGCAGATCCGTCGAGAAGTATGCTGGCACGCGCGCGATGAGCATCATCCACCTCCCCTGAACTTCATCTGCTGTGTTGAACCAGGCGCCGAGATAGGACTCGTCAGCCGGTAGCAATGCCAGGGCGCTCAGCTGCTCCATTACCGTAACCTGTTCCTCCGGATCCCAAGGCAGGCGCCCGTACTCCATGAGCAAGGAGACGTACTTCCTCCACGCCCAGCGTTCACGCATGCCGCGTTGGACGAGCGAGAAGGTGTCCACCATGTCCTCCCATGTCATCTCGTCCTCGACCAGCGAACGCAGTAGCTCCGCGGAGTATCGCTTCGGCGGGGGCTCCACTGCGTATCGCAAGAAGGAGCAGAAGGTGGCGAGGGCTTCCACGGCCTCTTTCTCCTGTCGCTCCAGCTGCTCCTCCTCCCGCTTAAATCTCTTGGCGAGGCTCGCCGGTAGGCGCTGCTTCTCAGCCTCCAGATCCATCTGCGCGTAATATGGGTGGAAGAACGCGTACGACGCCGTAGTCTCTGCCAGCTCCTTCGTCATACGGCGGATGAAGCACAACCAGGGCCGCGCCGAGTCGTAGTATTGGGGGTACTCGTACTCGTCGCCGGGGCCCAGGTGGCCGTCAAATCGTCGCCTTGATCGGTCAGCGGCGAACGAGGCCGGATTCCCCTTCTCCTCGGGCTCCGGCGCGCCCCGATACAGCCCGGCGAAGAACGGAATCGTCGTGGCGTTCGGCGTCCAGAGCAGCAAGTCCGCCTCCTGCAGCTCCCCTCGCAGCGCGCGACGTCGGCCATGCTGTATCTTCGCCTCAATGCGGAACGACCAGTTCGGGGCCCAGCTCGAGTCGACCAGCGCGTACGGTCGCTCCCAATAGTTGGCGTCGCTGTCGAGGCGGGGAGTTGAGTACTGGAAGAAGGGCATGATGAAGTTTTCGAGGAGGCGGCTAGGTGTCAGCGCAAGCGCAGTCCCTAAGTCTTGTTAATAAATGACAGGTTTCAGCGCAAGCGCAGTCCCTGTACGCGGAGATGGTGGTTGGAAAGAGGCCGTTTTCGCGCTCGCGAGCTTAGTCATCCGCCTTGCTTCGATCACTCCCACGGTCAGGCGTGACGGTCGTCACGTCACGGTTCAACTCCTTCGCCTCCCTAATCTGCAGCTCCTCTTGCCGCTCTCTTTCCTCTTGTGCGGCCCAGTACCTGCGCTTTAGGTACGGCGAGTTGCGCAGCGCGTCTGCTGCGACGTACATGTCGTCCGCCGGCCCGTACCCCTTCCACCTGACCAAGTACTGTAACCGACTTCCAGATCGCTTGTTTGTGTAGCGGTGGCCGAGTATATCCTCGACTTCGTACTCCTCTTGCTCCGGGATGAGGTCTCGGGTCTCAGGGAGTTCGTCCCGGTCCCCGAAACGCTCTGGCGACTTCCGGTACTTGCGAAGATGTTGCACATTGAAGATTGGGTGCATCGGGTAGTTCGCTGGTAGCCGCACTCGATAGACCAAGGGGTTGATCTTCTCCATGACTTCGAAGGGACCAATTGCACGCTGAACGAGCTTCGCGCCTTGTCCTTTCTTTTCCACCAGCTCCAGGGAATGCGGGTTGATCAGGACCAAGTCCCCCGGCTTGTACTCCTCCATCGGCTTCCTCCCCTTGTTGTACGCGCGAGCCTGCCGTTCCTGCGCCATAACCACTGCATCCCTGGCCGCTGCGCGATAATTTTCCAGCGCCAAGACGAAGTGTTCTGCCTGTAGACTGGGGAGTTCGGGTCGCGCCACTGGCCGCGGTCCCAGGACTCCTAGGGCTGAGAATTGCGTCGCATTGTACCCCATAAGCAGGAATTGCGGCGTTTGCTTCGTCGAGGAGTGTACGCTGGTGTTGTAGGAGTGAGCCAGCTCGTTCAGGTGCTCAGCCCAGGCAGATCGATTTGGAGTGGCGTAGGCTCTCAACATCTGTTCCAGCATCGCGTTGAGTACCTCCGTCTGGCCGTCGGTCTGGGGATGATGCGAGGTGGATAGGGCGAGGTGACAGCCGTAATACTCCGTTACGGACTTCCAGAAGTCTGTAGCCCAACGAGCATCGCGGTCGGAAATAATACGAGACGGCATTCCGTAGACGCTGACGACGCGATCGACGAAGATCCTGGCGAAGCCTTCCCGCGACAGCTTCGTGTGCGTCGGAATAAACAAGGCGAATTTCGTGAGCTTGTCCACGATTACCAGTACCGCCGTGTACTTCTCCTTTCCTGACGCGGGTAGGCCGGTGATCAGGTCGAGCGAGACCGTCTCGAAGGGGCGCTTGGGTATCGGCGCTGGGCGCAGTCCCCCAAATTTTCCCGAGCGGTCGACTTTCGTCTTTTGACAGATGTCGCAGGTCAAGGCGAATTCCTCGGCGTCCTTCAGCAACGACGGCCAGAAGAACACCTGCCTCAACCGCGCCACAAACCGCACTGCTCCCGCGTGAGCAGCTTCGTAGGGGTTGTTGTGTATTGTTCGTAGAACATAGTTGACCTCGGAGGATGGCACGCATAGTCGTGACTGCCAGTCCGCGTCGATGAAATACAAAAGGCCATCGGGCCCTTTGCTGAAGCGCGAAGGGGTTAACAGTTTGGCGGCGCTGCTCTCCTGGTCAACGTAGTGTCGACTGAAGTACGCGTCCTCCTTATAACCCTTCCGGAACCTTTCTGCTAGCTCCGGTTTGAGCTGAACCAGCAGATGCGCTTCGGGTTCCTCCTCCTCCTCCTTCCTTTCCTTGGGTCCCGGAGGATAGACCCAGTGCGGGCTATCTGCGAAGGGCAACGCGTCGTCCGACTCGATCGACGGTCGCTCCTCCTCACTCTCGTCCTCTTCCTTCTCCTTCGTTTGGCCTTCCTCCCTCGTCGGAGAAGGTGGCGGCATCTCCTCCTCCCGTCGGTCCGCCTTCTTGCTCTGACCTCGCGTTACCGCTCCAGCCTCCTTGGCGTCCCCTTTCGTGTACCCTGGCGCGTTCCCGTTCGCGTCCACTACGACGTCCTCGAAGAATGCTACGATCGCGTGTGCCCACTTCCTTTCTGGATTATCCCATTCGGCGTGTTGTCGACGCTCCTGCTTCTCTGCGTCTACTGGTATTGACACCTCCACGTCCCTCGCCGGCGAGCAATGCGGCGGAACTCGTGGTAGTCGCGACAAAGGGTCGACGTTCGAGTGCACTCTGCCTGGACGATGAACTATGCGCAATTTGTCGTACGCAGCGAACACCGCCCCCCACGCCGCTAAGCGCCGGTTGGCATTCTCGTAGACCCGCGCCCACTGTAGGGCGGCATGATCCGTAACGAGGAGGATGTGCTCGCCCTCGATAATGGGTTGGAATTTGACAAGGGCCTCTTTCGCGCCGAGAGCTTCTCGCTCCGTCGCGCTATAGTTCCTCTCTGCCGGTTGGAGCGTCCGGCTCCAGTACGCGAGGACTCGCTCGACATGAACGATCGTGTCCTCCAACGTGCTCGCCCATTCGTCCTTGCGGTCCTGCTCCATCGCGTCCTTGTATCGCGTATACAAGAGCGGCACTGGCTGTCCTTTGGCAAACGCCGTGCGTAGCCGTTCGAATACCGGTGTGCCCTTCAGGTCGCCCACTCGTATTGGCTGCACCTGCTGCAAGCACGTCCCGATCGCCACGTCTGAGGCGTCCGTGTAGACCCTATAGGGGCGCCCGGGCATGGGGTGGCCCAACACCGGAGCCTGCGCTAGCGCGTCCTTCGCTTGCTGGAACGCGATCTCGTGCTCGGCAAGCCAGTGCCATCGCGCGCCTTTCTTCAAGAGGGCGAATAAGGGCGCGGCGATGAGGGAGTAGAAAGGGATGTACATCGAGAAGTAGACCACCATGCCCAGGAACTTCTGTAGGTCGTTGACGCATCGCGGGCGGTCCAGCTCCAGTATGGCGCGAACCTTCTCTTCGTGGGTTGATAGCCCTAGTCGCGAGACCTTCTGACCCAGCAGTAAGATTGAGGAAAATCCTATGAAGCATTTGCGCGGCGACAGCGTGATGCCCGCCCGCGCGATCGCCCCCAAGACGCGGTCGAGGTGGTCGATGTGCTCCTCCCAGGTCCTGGAAAACACCACGATGTCGTCGATATAGACGAGCGTGAAGAGCCACAAGTATGGCGCCAGCACCCCTTGCATGACGCGTTGGAATATTGAGGGCCCGTTCCGGATGCCAAAGGGCATACGACGGAATTGAAACAGACCCTTGTGGCAGCGGAAGGCGGTCTTTTCTCGATCCTCCTCCGCCATCTCCAGTTGGGTGAAGCCCGCTAACGCGTCAAACGAGCTCAAGACCGCCGCGCCGGACAGAGTCTGGATAATCTCCGACTGTCGCGGGATCGGGAACTCGTCGGGGATAGTTTGCGCGTTCAGCTTGCGATAGTCGATGGCACAGCGCGGCTTGCCGTTGCGAAAGACGACCACGACCGGAAAGCCCCAAGGGCTCTGCGACGGCTCAATGACCCTCTTTTCCAACCATTCGTCCACCTGCTTCTCGATGACCTCCCTCTTTAGCGGCGACGCGCTGTAGCCGGGCATCGAAACTGGTTGCGCTCCGGGCTTCAGGTGAATCCGAACCTTGGTAGGGACGTTGCCGAGCCGACCTCCCGTACCGAAGGCGGTCGCGTTGCGCCGAAGCACGTCTGCCAGCGGCGCCTTGAATTGGTCGGGTATGTCGGGTCCTAGGTTCACCAGTTCGGCGATGTCTATGTCCTCCGGGGGGCTCTCTTCCGGGACCGCCGCGAGCTTAGGGCCCCACTGCTCCGAGTCCGCCCCGCCTTCTTCAGGCGCTGCTTTCGAGCCGTCTTGCCAGGGGGGCGGCGCTGACGCAGCTTCGCCCTTCCCGTCACGTAGCTCATGCGCACTCAGGGAACCTTGGATGACGGTCTCGATGGCCGCTAGGGCAGCGGTACGCTCCTTGCGCTCCTTCGGAGTCTGGGGGTGGTCGATCCATAGGTCGGGATTCACGCGATGTCCTACCACCTCCCCCGCCTTTATCAGTCGAGGCCGTGCGCCGGGATTGGCAATAGGGAGGAAGGGTGCTTCGGTGCTGACCCAGGTCAATGGAGCCGCCATGACGTCTCCGTCCTCCTCTCCAATCAACAATCGTTCCACCAACCAGTCCTCCCTTCCGCCGAACCTTCCCTCCAACTTGACCGGTTTCACGCTTCCGGGCGCGATGATCACGTCTTCCAAGGCTCGTACCGGGCTTTCCAGCTTCTTCAAGCGACGCTTCGTCCTCCGCGGCTTTGAGCGCGTGAAGCTCTGGCTTCCCGCCTGGGCGACTACGCAGAATCCGAGCTGAATGCGCCGCGAGGAGGAAGCGGCCAACTCGTGTCCCGATCCTCCTACTACCACGTCCGTGCTGCCGTCCGCGTGCCGCTTGACCGTAAGCTCGTATGCCGTATGGAAGTCTTCTCCCAGGAGCAAGGGCACCTTCATGTTGCGGACCACATATGCCTCGACCTCGAAGCTGACCAGCTTCTTGGCCTTAGTCCTGGCGTACATAGTGAAGGTGGTGAATCCCAGGACCTTGGCCGCACCCGTGAGGTGATATAGCTTCATTCGTAGTCCTTCCCGGTAGGGTGGGAGAGTTCCGACCTTCTCAAAGAATTCCTCCGACATGAGGGTGATGTCCGCGCCCGAATCCATTCGCCCGTGAGTCTGTTCGCCTTGAGGAGAGCCTATCTTGACCGGTAGGGTCAACGCACTCGTGTCCAAGGCGTTGTAGCCGGCTGGGTGAGCGCGGGCCCTTGGAGCGGGAAAAGCCTCTTCGAATCTGGAAGTCGACGGATTCTCTCCGTGAGGGGACTCCACTTCCTTCACCCGCGTCGATTCCTTCCGTCGCGCGCCCTTACAGGCGGCGCCAGAGGTAACAACTGCTACGCTGCGCCTTAAGCGGGCAGCAGCTAGGCGGCGATCCTTCCTGTTAGGATCGTCCGGAGGCGAGTCCTCTCGCGCTTTGCCAGCGCGCGACTTCCTGATCAAGACCTCGCTCCTCCTCCTCTCATTCCTGTTTGTAGGCGGACGATGCTCACGGATGCTGAGCGCGCGCGCGTCCCTTTCAAGGAAGGTATCGCGCTCATTCGCTCGCTCCTCTTCATACGCGGACTCGGTGGCATTGCAAGCAGCATGTACAGCTAGACATTCCCGTTGTACTTCAGCTAAGTCTTCCGGATCGACCCAGACTATGTTCGCGGCGCGGAGCGAATCCCACATTCCGTAGTGCGGGCAACGAGCGGCATGGTGGTTTGGGCTTGTGCAAATGAAGCAGTTGCCCCTCGGCTTCGGGTTGGTGACCACGGAGTCGTCGCGCTTGAAGTGATAGTTGTTGACGATCGTCCCGTGAGGCCACCCGATCTTCTTCTTCCCCTGTCCGTCCTTGCCTCCCTTCTGTACGGCATGCACTTCCCGCTCTTCTTCTTCATCCGAGTCCCGGAGCAAGGCGGGGTCGTCTGAGCTGAGGCTCGCGCCCACCGCCTCGCCCTCGGAGTCCTCGACGACTTCGACCTCGGCAGCGTTGGCTCGCCTCCTGGACTGGAAGCGGGGTCGCCGTTCCTCCGGGGCGCGGGGTCTGGTAAGACGCCCGACTCTGTAGAGACTGAGAAGCGAATCCTGGTAGATTTCGGAGGCGAATTCGAGCTCGTAAATGTTTTGCTGGTTCTGGTGGTTGAGGACCGATCGCCACTCCTGCGGGATGGTGCGCAGCACTTCGTAGACGAGCAACCACGAGTCTCCCAGGTGGGGAAACAGAATCGCGGCGACGCGAATACGGCGCTGAAGGAAGGTGCGAGGTAGCTCGCCAGCGTTCTCCCACCCTTTCCTAAACTCCATGCTTTCGAAATCCTTCCGCCTATCCTGCACCCAATCGTCCGTCATCCAGCGGTGCCGCAGGGTCGTGAGGAATGTCTCCCACGAGGACGAGACCAAGTCGCGCGAGTCAATGGACAGCGTAAGCCACCATGACTTCGCGTCTCCGGTCCAATTCTGCGGCGCCCACTGCGCCAATCCCTTCTTCATGTCTTCACTCAGCCGCGCGAGTTCGAGCAGTTCGATTAAGTAATTGATCAACGTATGACCCTTCCCATCCCACTTGGGCACCACGGAGGTGGACAGCTTGTGGTTGATCTGCCACGTATGCGCGTCCGATCTCTGGGCCGCGGCAGGTGGTGCGTCTGGTCCCCTGCCGGGCGGTCCGCCTCCTGGGGGCCCATTCGGGGGCCCTCCTGGGGGTCCGGCGCCGAAAGGCAGTCCTACGCCCCCCATTGGTGGCATAAAAGGAGGTCCTCCGCCTCCCGGTGGTCCTCCTCCTGGTGGTCCTCCTCCCGGTGGTCCTCCACCCGGTGGTCCTCCTCCCGGTGGTCCTCCACCCGGTGGTCCTCCTCCCGGCGGTCCTCCGCCCGGTGGTCCACCTCCGTGAGGGCTGTTATGTCCTGGGTGACTCGGGGGCCCATTTCCGCTGCCTTGATGGTTCGAGCTTCGCTGAGAGCCATCGGGGTGGGAGTTTCCCTTGGTGGGAGCGGCATCGTTACGAGCCGGAGGCACCGGGGGCACCTGTCCTCCACCGAAGTTGAGCAATCCGCCTGCGAACGTCGTACGGGGATCCCTAGGGCGACTGGCGTTTGCCCAATCGGGCAATGGATTTGGGGCGGCGTTTACTGCTGAGCTACGATTTGGGAGCTGCAAGGGCGAGAGAGCCTTGACGTGAGGTGGCACGTCGCGACCGTACTCTCCTCCAGGAAGCCGCGAGGGCACGGGCTCCTGAGTCGTCCGCATCATCGATGGCCCCCCATTCTCTGCTTTCGACGGGGAATTGCCGATGGTGTAGCCGCCCAAATTCGTTACCGGATGTCGGACTGCATGCAGCGCGGAGATCACCTCGCCAGATGAGCGAGCGTTAGCTCCCACAGGGCGCGCCGTCAACGAAGACGTCGCTTGCCCTTCTGGTGCTACGAGAGGGGGCGGCGCCGTAGGCTGCTCGCCCGTACCTTCCCGTCGCTCGAGAGAGGACTCGTTTCCACCTTCGCGTCCGAGCCCCACGCCACTTCCGGGCTCCAGGACACCTGCTCCCTCGTGCTCGCGTTGCGCCGTCTCTGCTTGTGATGCCTTCTGAACCTCCGAGTCCTGATTCAGTACGTCGCGCCCGTAGTAGTGCGCGGGGGGAAACTCCGACGGATTTTTGTCGAGCCAGTACTTAACGAGATTCTGCGCGTTCTGGGAGTCCACGCGCTGGAAGAGGTCCTGGTAGTCGGGACGCATCGCTAGCTTCGCGAGCTCCATGTTCGGCGTGTCGTTGCCGAAGGCTGAACGGATGTCGGAGAGGGTGGATCCGGCTGACGCGAAATCCGCTTCGCATTTTTGCTTGTTGAAGAAGGGAACGAGTCCTTGCACGCGTTTCTCGATCCAATGCAAGGCTGTGTCGACGCGTCGCTGCAGGGCCGCGAACGCGGTCAAGACCTGCGAGGAGCTCTCGTGGCCCTCCAGCACTTGCACTAGTTTGTATCCGGGGTCGACGAAGAAGACGTGGCGCCATTCCATCTCCATGACTTCCAATAGAGCCTCCGCCATCTGGTTGGCGGCCAGGATAAGATGCGCGGCTCGGCCTAGTTGCGCGTCGTCCAGTCGATACAGGCGTCTGCTGGAGCCAGCGGAGACGTAAGGCTTGAGCACGCTCGCGTCCGGATGGGTTTCCACCAATTTCTGTACGCCCTGGCGGAAATCCGCCCACCACCCATCCTGATGCGACAACTCCAGTCGATAGACGATCGCGCGAATCTTGTCCAGCTTCTCCCTCGGTACGCACTCGAAGACGGACAAATCGGGCGACAGGAACTCGAGCGGGTCCATCATACGCGAATTCGGGAGCCAGAGCCCCCCGTGGAAGAGCGCCACGGCCTCCTCCAAAGTCATGAGGTAGCAATTGAACGTGGCCCCGAAGTTAGGAGGAACGTACTGCAGCCCCTTCTTCTGGACGAGCATGGACGAGATGCTACTCATCTCTGCTCGGAACCGACTAGCGGCTCTACTTGCTGCGCTAGGCACCCGACTCTGGAATGGACTCAACAGCTCGTCTTCGACTTCGCCTTCCGAACGCTGTGACCAAGCTCCGTTCGAGGGAACAGAGGACGCGTCGCCTCCGAACACGGATGGGGTCGCGCTTCGCGAAGGATTCGCGAACCCTTCTCCGGTCGTGCTGCCCAAGGGCTGGAGGGAGGTCTGGTTCAGACGCTTAGCATCCGGAGGGGAAGGAGTGCCCGGGGAAATTGGCAGCGGAGTCGACCTAGGGGACCGCTCATCCTGCGGTCGGCTCCAGGGGCGTCGATGAGCACTGCTCGGTGGTTTATGGCGCGAAGGGGAGTCGATGGGGGCTACCGCTTCCGATACCGCCGGGGTGACCAGCCGTCCAGGCTTATAAGCGGACCTTTGGCGAGCGGTCTCCGATCCCGACGAACTGTTTTTCGGGGTCGACGGAGCTGTGACAGCTTCCCTCGCAGGAGGTAGCTTGACCGTTGGCTCGAGCGCTTCCTTAGGTGCATCGCCCACGGGTACGCTGGACGAGGGCGGCGCGCTAACGATGCGGCTGCTAGCACTGGGGGGCTCTCGAGTACTATCCGCCCCAGACGGCTTGCTAGACGGCCAGCGCTTCGGGTCGTTCAGGGAAGGCTTCGCGGAGCCCTTCGAATCAGCTTGCCCCCCAGGGGGAGCGGCGGCGCCAGAAGTCGCATCGCCAGTAGTCTGAATCGCGGGCGTCGGCGCGTTTAGCTGTTCCCTTCGACTGGAGCGGCTCGTAGCCCGCTCACTCCGTGCCGCTTGTTGCTCTTCTGAGCGCTTCTCGCGTCGCGCTCGTTCTCGCTCGATTGCCTCTTGCTCGAGTTCGGCTTTCGTCTTCCTTTCCGAATACCGGCCACGGTGCGTCATGATGGTAGAAGGTAGGAAGAAAGTGAGGGGAAAGGAATTGTGAGAGGGGTAAAGGGGGTTCCGAAACGCATGAGGCCAGGGTCGTGCGTCGTGCTGAGCCTTGAGGTGAAGGGTCGATCGTCGGGTGGTGATCGACGAGGGTATCGGCTCGCGGTGGAGGGTCCGTCTCCTCCACGCGGTGATCGACAGTAGTAGCCCTTACGCGCGAGGCGCGCGCTGGCGGACGCGTGTAGTCAGGCGGCGCGGGTTCGCGTAAGTAGACGCGCTCCTCAAGCCACCCGCCGGCTGTGGTTACTGTCTTATCATGCCCCCCGCTCCTCGGGTTTCCGTCAACATGTACCTCGGCGAAGCGATTCGCCCAAAACATTGTTCTCTTAGGACTTCGTACGTGCGCTACGAAGTCCGCGGTCATGCCACCATTGTGATGCGGGCGTGATAGTCCGCGTTCGGACTTAACGTAGCAGTAGCTAGGTAGAAGTAATAGGGCTGCAGGCCCTGGGCTGCGCCAGTGTATCGTCGCTGGCCGTGAGGCAGCGCCGGATACGTCTGTCGCGATCCCAGGGCTGCGCTATGTAGTTATAATAGTAAAGGTCAGCGGGCAGCAACCTCAGCGCGTAGCGCAGGGCCGCCATGGCCGCGATACTGACCGTCCAGGGATCGGCGGGCGGCGGCCTCAGCGCGTAGCGCGAGGTCGCCCCGGCCGCGGACCGATCGCCTAGGAAAGCAGGGCTAGCGGGCAGCGGCCTCAGCGCGTCGCGCAGGGCCGCCAAGGCCGCGAACTAGCCCATCCCGCGTGAGCGGGCGCTTAAGGGCAGTCGAGGGCTGAGGTAGCCCGTCGACTGAAGATCGTATGAGCCCTCGCCAGCGGAGTGTCCGCGGCG